>JAVTVY010033888.1:0-146587 GCA_036873755.1 Hanleya hanleyi
CCAATCGCCGTTTAGGTGCACCAAGTTAAAATTGCATTTCCATACAATAACTTTCGTAAAAGATGAACAGATTCTTTCCAAATTTGGTATGTGCGTACCTTCGCTCAAGTTCTCGCTTAGGATTTTTGGTGTGTGTGTGCCGATTCGCCTGTAGGTGACGCCACCTGGGGGTAAGGTTAAAGTTTTATTTCCGGACAATAATTTCTGGAATCCTTAGCGGAATCTTTTCAAAATTTGGTATGTGGGAAACCTTCCTCCAAGTTCTCGCTTCTTGTTTTTCGTGCCGATTTGCTTGTCGCTGGCGCCATTTGGGTACCGTATCATGTTGAAATTTCATTTCCAGACAATATGTTTTGAAAACCTGAACGTATTCTCTCCAAATTTGGCCTGTGGGTATCGTCGCTCAAGCTCTCGCTTCGGATTGTTTTTCGTGCCGATTTGCCTGTAGGTGATGCTATCTGGGGGCCATGTTAAAATTTCATTCCGGACAATAACTCCTAAAACCTAAACGAATTCTTTCCAGATTTGGCACCTTCTAAAGATTTCGTTTTGGATTATCTTCGCAAATTATTGAATCATGTTCGATCGACTGTATCCAGTTTTCATTTGGTAGGTATCTCGACGGTCTGAAAGAGACTACCCTCGCCTTGCTAAAGATCTTGCGATCCCCGGATGCGGACAAGGAGGCCATGTGCTGCTATCGTCAAGGATGTGATTGTGGACGTTTTTTCTCCCAATGTCCTCTGTGTGAAGAACCACGTTCAGGGATTGTTGCCTGGACTATTGTCAATGTTGAGAAGGGCCTACAGGTAAGTTATATACACAGGGGTCGTTCAGGGATTGTTACCTGGACTGTTGATAATTCAGAGGGGATAACTCTATTGAGAGGGTAGGGGCGGGGCATGGCAAACCTTTCCTATCACAGGGGTCCAACAATAACATGTCTCAATGTAAAGTAAATTATACTTCTTCAGTCGATGTTTTCGGGCTAGAGAGGGTGTAGAGAGGGGTCTACATGTAAATTATATACACAGGGGCTCCTCCAGTAAAATACACATGCAGGGGCTCGTTCAGGGATTGTTACCTGTACTATTGATAATTGAGATCAGTCTACAAGAAGAAAGTTATAAACACAGGGGCTCGTTCAGGGATTGTTACATGGACTGTTGATAATGTTATGAGTCTGCAGGTAAGTCATATACACACGGGCTCCTTCAGGGATTGTTTACTGGATTGTTGATTATGTGGAGATGGGTCTACAGGTAAGTTATATACACGGAGGCTTGTTCAAAGATTGTTACCTGGATTGTTGATAATGATGAGAAGAGTCTACAGGTAAGTTATATACACAGGGGCTTGTTCAAGAATTGTTACCCGGACTGTTGATTATGTTGAGATAGTCTACAGGTTAGTCATATATACACACGGGCTCCTTCAGGGATTGTTTACTGGATTGTTGATTATGTGGAGATGGGTCTACAGGTAAGTTATATACACAGAGGCTTGTTCAAAGATTGTTACCTGGATTGTTGATAATGATAAGAGTCTACAGGTAAGTTATATACACAGGGGCTTGTTCAAGAATTGTTACCCGGACTGTTGATTATGTTGAGATAGTCTACAGGTAAGTTATATTATACACAGGGGCTCGATCAGGGATTGTTACCTGGACTGTTGATAATGTTGAGAAGAGTCTACGGGTGAGTTATATTATACACAGGGGCTCGATCAGGGATTGTTACCTGGACTGTTGATATTGTTGAGAAGAGCCTACAGATATAAGTTATATACACAGGGGCTCTTTCAGGGGTTGTTAACTGGACTGTTGATTATTTTGAGAGAAGCCTAGAAACTAGAAGCTAGCATTTTGAGCCTCTTTGCACAAACCCCGAGTAAGTATGTTAATCTCAGCCTTCTAAATCGGTAAAAACTGGCATTTTTTAAAAAAATAATTGAAGAGGCACAACTAATCCACTAGTACACATGCATGTTTTATTGTTTAGATATTAGCAGAAGTCATAAAATATTATGAGTATCCCATTGTATATGTTGGTGTATATTCATTATCTCATCTCACAAATGATCAATTTCAGCTGATCAAGGGACAATTTGATGACTATACGGTAGAGATTCCTACATGTATTTGGCTGATAGGAGCCATAGCGCTGGTGGTCCTTCTCGTCCTACTGATCTATGGTAAGTATTAATAAATTAACAGTGCGAAAAGGTGGGGCATATAACAGAGAAATATCAGTTTATAAGTGGAGCTTTAATATATGTAATTCCACGCAAACGTTTTACTCGAAAAATACTCCGGTCTTAATTAAACTGTAAAACACATCTTGCACTCGAAAGTGATCCAATACAGCGTCGACAGTCATTTGAAATTGATATTTCGTTATTTTTTTGGCCTATATCCAGTATAATATGACTTCAACTATAATGTGATATCAATGTAACATTACATTGAAGTATACTATTCTGGTGGATGGTGTTATATTTTAGATATATCGATACCACCCTATATCAAAATGAGGAGGTCAAAATAGACAGAACGCCTTTCAACGTTTGTATGTGACCATTTTTGCTATAAAACTTGAGTATATTTCCTATATGAAACACGGGTTTTGTCCAGATTCGAAGAAACTGCTCACATTAGACATAAGGTGATTGTTCGACTCCCGAACCGCCCACCCTGTTACACCGTTCTCCCGTCATCCCCCTACAATACAGGAAATCATTGGTGAGATACGTAACAGGTGGGGGAAAATGGTCTTAAAAGCAACCATATCATTCACTATGACTATCACTATGGCCATTTCAGTACCCAGTGGCACGGACGCACACATTTGATATTAGCCTATATAATATTTGGATTCACAAACGTATCAGTAGTATAAGAAGTAGTTTTCTCGGATATAGTCTTCCTTTGCTAGCGCTATCACTATGGTTGCAAACGAGACATGAACATTTCAAGACTGAAATGTTTCCATGCAAACAAACGCGATCGGTTCCACGTTGAATCGAATCAAATCAGTTCAATTATTTTCCTTTCAACTGTGTTACAAAGAGATAACAACATCCACATGAAACCCCAAATGTTTGGGGCGAATGAACGCCGGGCTCTGAATGTTATCATATTTGTCCATTACCCAGTCCGGTGGTGCCACAATAAGTTGACGACGGAGCGCCTAGAATTGACGATATTGATGAGGTGGGTGAAGGACATGTATGATGAGGAGCTGTCAGAACAATGTGAGTACCCGTGTGCAAGGGAAGGAAGTTTGTTGGGAATTTTAGTCCGCTTGTTTTATATCGTTTAAGCCAGCTTAGATTCGTCCAGGGGTTGATTCTTACTCCTCCGGCAAATAAATTTTCCCAAAGGGTATTGTCGTCATCGGCGTCGTTCGTCTGTCCATCTTTGTTGTGAACTCGATATCTCAAGAAGGATTATAGCCAGGCAGTGGAAATTGATACCACATATGCAACTGGTGAAGGGTCAGAGGCTTATTGAACATGACGGACCTTGACATATTTTGACTCCAAATTCATATTACATATGCAACTTGACTAAAAGCCTAATTCAAGTTGACTGACCTTGAATTAGTTTTTCAAAGTCTTGTACTGTTCATTACGAAATAACATAAAGAAATATAGCTAGGCTTTCTATATTAATGCACATATATACACATCTGACATTGACCCAGAAGAGTATTTTAGATAAATGACCTGACTTATTCCAGGTCAGATTCTGTTCAGTAATCTACGAAATTTCACGAAGGATTAAATCTACATTGTCCACATTCTTACCACATATGCAACTAATGACTGACATGAAGTCTATTAAATATGGCATGGCCTTGACCTATTTTCTAAGATCTCTGAATTCATGTTCGACGTGCAATTAACTGAGAATAGGCCAGAACCTGTTGAAGATGACTGACCTTGATCTATTTTTCCAAGATAAACTTACTGGATGCAGTATGAGGGAGAGGAGGGGGAGAGGGGATTTGGTTTAATGTTACTCTCAAGATTGTTTCACTCATATGGTGACAGTCAGTTTGGATTGTGGAGGAAGCTGGAGTACCCGGAGAGAACCACCGCCCGTCAGCAAGTAACTGACAAACTATCACACATGCACCAGTTGGGCATGAATCCGTGCCGGTTCAGTGGTGTGAGGCTAGCGATCACCAGCAAAACGCCTTAGACCACTCGGCCACCGAGGGCCCCGACTGCAGTATGAATAGCTATATAGAACAATCAATCTAAGCATGGAATTCGGTGAAGCTCTAACAGAACATCGGCGCAAAAAAATTACATCAATTAAGGTCTATGCTAAAGCTGAGATGGCCTATGTATTTCTTGTATGAGAGAACTACAGTCAATCCTGCTAGATCACTTTTTGACCTAGTTGTCAAAGTTCTAATGCATCTAATACAATGCGTGTTCGCTGAGTGTAGACAATGAATGATAGCCAAAGGGGTATTGTGGCCCGTTGGGCTATTTTTTGTGTAGCTCTCACGGTGTTTTACCTCGTAGTACATGCACACCATAGTTATTCTGGGGGAAATTAGAGTTGAATATCAGTCAATTTGATGAAAAGTTATTGAACTTACTAACGAATGGGAGAGACGAAGGAGAATATAACTGACGTATCCAAAAACTCTTGCAGTAATACAATGGAGAGAGTGCAAGTGTGGAACCGAAACTGCGTGTGGAGGGAGGGAGTAACTCAATGTGGAGGGAGTAACTGCGTGTGGAGGGAGGGAGTAACTCAATGTGGAGGGAGTAACTCCGTGTGGAGGGAGGGAGTAACTCCGTGTGGAGGGAGGAAGTAACTCAATGTGGAGGGAGTAACTTCGTATGGAGGGAGGGAGTAACTCAATGTGGAGGGAGTAACTCCGTATGGAGGGAGGGAGTTATTCAATGTGAAGGGAGTAACTCTGTGTGGAAGGAGGGAGTAACTCGGTGTGAAAGGAAGGAGTAACACAATGTGGAGGGAGTAACTCCGGATGGAGGGAGAGAGTAACTCAATGTAGAAGAGTAATTCCTTGTGGAGGGAGGGAGTAACTCCGGGTGGAGGGAAAGAGTAACTCAATGTAGAGGGAGTAACTCCATGTGGAGGGAGGGAGTAACTTCTTGTGAAGGGAGGGAGTAACTCCGTGTGGATGAAGGAGTAACTCCGTGTGGAGGGAGGGAGTACCTCCGTGTGGAGGGAGGGAGTACCTGCGTGTGGAGGGAGAGTAACTCCGTGTGGAGGGAGGGAGTAACTCCGTGTGGAGGGAGGGAGTAACTCAATGTAGAGGAGTAACTCTATGTGGAGGGAGGGAGTAACTTCTTGTGGAGGGAGGGAGTAACTCCGTGTGGAGGGAGGGAGTAACTCAATGTAGAGGGAGTAACTCCGTGTTGAGGGAGGGAAAAACTTCTTGTGGAGGGAGGGAGTAACTTCGTGTTGATGGAGGAGTAACTCCGTGTGGAGGGAGGGAGTAACTTCGTGTGGAGGGAGGAGTAACTCCGTGTGGAGGGAGGGAGTAACTCCGTGTGGAGGGAGGAAGTAACTCCGTGTGGAGGGAGGGAGTAAATCGGTGTGGTAGGAGGGAGTAACGCAATGTGGAGGGAGTAACTAGAGGACTAACTCCGTGTGGAGGGAGGGAGTAACTTCTTGTGGAGGGAGAGAGTAACCCCGGGTGGAGGGAGGGAGTAACTTAATGTAGAGGGAGTAACTCCTTGTGGAGAGAGGGAGTAACTCCTTGTGGAGGGAGGGAGTAACTCCGTGTGGAGGGAGAAGTAACTCCGTGTGGAGGGAGGGAGTAACTGCGTGTGTAGAGGGAGTAACTCCGTATGGAGGGATGGAGTCACTCAATGTGAAGGGAGTAACTCTGTGTGGAAGGAGGGAGTAATTCGGTGTGAAAGGAAGGAGTAACACAATGTGGAGGGAGTAACTCCGGATGGAGGGAGAGAGTAACTCAATGTAGATGAGTAACTCCTTGTGGAGGGAGGGAGTAACTCCGGGTGGAAGGAGAGAGTAACTCAATGTAGAGGGAGTAACTCCATGTGGAGGGAGGGAGTAACTTCTTGTGAAGGGAGGGAGTAACTCCGTGTGGAGGGAGGGAGTACCTCCGTGTGGAGGGAGGGAGTACCTGCGTGTGGAGGGAGAGTAACTCTGTGTGGAGGGAGGGAGTAACTCCGTGTGGAGGGAGGGAGTAACTCAATGTAGAGGAGTAACTCTGTGTGGAGGGAGGGAGTAACTTCTTGTGGAGGGAGGGAGTAACTCCGTGTGGAGGGATGGAGTAACTCAATGTAGAGGGAGTAACTCCGTCTTGAGGGAGGGAAAAACTTCTTGTGGAGGGAGGGAGTAACTTCGTGTTGAGGGAGGAGTAACTCCGTGTGGAGGGAGGGAGTAACTTCGTGTGGAGGGGAGTAACTCCGTGTGGAGGGAGGGAGTAACTCCGTGTGGAGGGAGGAAGTAACTCCGTGTGGAGGGAGGGAGTAACTCCGTGTGGAGGGAGGGAGTAACTCCGTGTGGAGGGAGGGAGTAAATCGGTGTGGAAGGAGGGAGTAACGCAATGTGGAGGGAGTAACTAGAGGACTAACTCCGTGTGGAGGGAGGGAGTAACTTCTTGTGGAGGGAGAGAGTAACTCCGGGTGGAGGGAGGGAGTAACTTAGTAGAGGGAGTAACTCCGTGTGGAGAGAGGGAGTAACTTCTTGTGGAGGGAGGGAGTAACTCCGTGTGGAGGGAGGAGTAACTCCGTGTGGAGGGAGGGAGTAACTGCGTGTGTAGAGGGAGTAACACCGTGTGGAGGGAGGGAGTAACTCCGTGTGGAAGGAGGGATTAACTCCGTGTGGGGGGAGGAAGTAACTCCGTGTGAAGGGAGAGAGTGACTCCGTGTGGAGGGAGGGAGTGACTCCGTGTGAAGGGAGGGACTCCGTGTGAAGGGAGAAAGTGACTCCGTGTGGAGCGAGGGAGTAACTCCGTGTGGAGGGAGGAAGTGACTTCGTGTGGAGGGAGAGAGTAAGTCCGTTTGGAGGGAGAGAGTGACTCCGTGTGGAGGGAGGGAGTGACTCCGTGTGAAGGGAGGGAGTGACTCCGTGTGAAGGGAGGGACTCCGTGTGGAGGGAGGAAGTACCTGCGTGTGGAGGGAGAGTAACTCTGTGTGGAGGGAGGGAGTAACTCTGTGTGGAGGGAGGGAGTAACTCAATGTAGAGGAGTAACTCTGTGTGGAGGGAGGGAGTAACTTCTTGTGGAGGGAGGGAGTAACTTCGTGTTGAGGGAGGAGTAACTCCGTGTGGAGGGAGGGAGTAACTTCGTGTGGAGGGGGAGTAACTCCGTGTGGAGGGAGGGAGTAACACCGTGTGGAGGGAGGAAGTAACTCCGTGTGGAGGGAGGGAGTAACTCCGTGTGGAGGGAGGGAGTAACTCCGTGTGGAGGGAGGGAGTAAATCGGTGTGGAAGGAGGGAGTAACGCAATGTGGAGGGAGTAACTAGAGGACTAACTCCGTGTGGAGGGAGGGAGTAACTTCTTGTGGAGGGAGAGAGTAACCCCGGGTGGAGGGAGGGAGTAACTTAATGAGAGGGAGTAACTCCTTGTGGAGAGAGGGAGTAACTCCTTGTGGAGGGAGGGAGTAACTCCGTGTGGAGGGAGGAGTAACTCCGTGTGGAGGGAGGGAGTAACTGCGTGTGTAGAGGGAGTAACTCCGTATGGAGGGAGGGAGTCACTCAATGTGAAGGGAGTAACACTGTGTGGAAGGAGGGAGTAACTCGGTGTGAAAGGAAGGAGTAACACAATGTGGAGGGAGTAACTCCGGATGGAGGGAGAGAGTAACTCAATGTAGATGAGTAACTCCTTGTGGAGGGAGGGAGTAACTCCGGGTGGAAGGAGAGAGTAACTCAATGTAGAGGGAGTAACTCCATGTGGAGGGAGGGAGTAACTTCTTGTGAAGGGAGGGAGTAACTCCGTGTGGAGGGAGGGAGTACCTGCGTGTGGAGGGAGAGTAACTCTGTGTGGAGGGAGGGAGTAACTCCGTGTGGAGGGAGGGAGTAACTCAATGTAGAGGAGTAACTCTGTGTGGAGGGAGGGAGTAACTTCTTGTGGAGGGAGGGAGTAACTCCGTGTGGAGGGATGGAGTAACTCAATGTAGAGGGAGTAACTCCGTGTTGAGGGAGGGAAAAACTTCTTGTGGAGGGAGGGAGTAACTTCGTGTTGAGGGAGGAGTAACTCCGTGTGGAGGGAGGGAGTAACTTCGTGTGGAGGGGAGTAACTCCGTGTGGAGGGAGGGAGTAACTCCGTGTGGAGGGAGGAAGTAACTCCGTGTGGAGGGAGGGAGTAACTCCGTGTGGAGGGAGGGAGTAACTCCGTGTGGAGGGAGGGAGTAAATCGGTGTGGAAGGAGGGAGTAACGCAATGTGGAGGGAGTAACTAGAGGACTAACTCCGTGTGGAGGGAGGGAGTAACTTCTTGTGGAGGGAGAGAGTAACTCCGGGTGGAGGGAGGGAGTAACTTAATGTAGAGGGAGTAACTCCGTGTGGAGAGAGGGAGTAACTTCTTGTGGAGGGAGGGAGTAACTCCGTGTGGAGGGAGGAGTAACTCCGTGTGGAGGGAGGGAGTAACTGCGTGTGTAGAGGGAGTAACACCGTGTGGAGGGAGGGAGTAACTCCGTGTGGAAGGAGGGATTAACTCCGTGTGGGGGGAGGAAGTAACTCCGTGTGAAGGGAGAGAGTGACTCCGTGTGGAGGGAGGGAGTGACTCCGTGTGAAGGGAGGGACTCCGTGTGAAGGGAGAAAGTGACTCCGTGTGGAGCGAGGGAGTAACTCCGTGTGGAGGGAGGAAGTGACTTCGTGTGGAGGGAGAGAGTAAGTCCGTTTGGAGGGAGAGAGTGACTCCGTGTGGAGGGAGGGAGTGACTCCGTGTGAAGGGAGGGAGTGACTCCGTGTGAAGGGTGGGACTCCGTGTGGAGGGAGGAAGTGACTCCGTGTGGAGGGAGGGAGTACCTGCGTGTGGAGGGAGAGTAACTCTGTGTGGAGGGAGGGAGTAACTCCGTCTGGAGGGAGGGAGTAACTCAATGTAGAGGAGTAACTCTGTGTGGAGGGAGGGAGTAACTTCTTGTGGAGGGAGGGCGGAATCTCTGAAAAGAGGATAGAGGACCCTTTTGAGGGAGGATAATTTGTGTGAGGGGGAGTAACACCGTGTGGAGGGAGGAAGTAACTCCGTGTGGAGGGAGGGAGTAACTCCGTGTGGAGGGAGGGAGTAACTCCGTGTGGAGGGAGGGAGTAAATCGGTGTGGAAGGAGGGAGTAACGCAATGTGGAGGGAGTAACTAGAGGACTAACTCCGTGTGGAGGGAGGGAGTAACTTCTTGTGGACGGAGGGAGTAACTCCGTGTGGAGGGAGGGAGTAACTCAATGTAGAGGGAGTAACTCCGTGTTGAGGGAGGGAAAAACTTCTTGTGGAGGGAGGGAGTAACTTCGTGTTGAGGGAGGAGTAACTTCGTGTGGAGGGAGGGAGTAACTTCGTGTGGAGGGAGGAGTAACTCCGTGTGGAGGGAGGGAGTAACTCCGTGTGGAGGGAGGAAGTAACTCGGTGTGGAGGGAGGGAGTAACTCCGTGTGGGGGGAGGAACTCCGTGTGGAGGGAGGGAGTAAATCGGTGTGGAAGGAGGGAGTAACGCAATGTGGAGGGAGTAACTAGAGGACCAACTCCGTGTGGAGGGAGGGAGTAACTCCGTGTGGAGGGAGGAGTAACTTCTTGTGGAGGGAGAGAGTAACTCCGGGTGGAGGGAGGGAGTAACTCAATGTAGAGGGAGTAACTCCGTGTGGAGAGAGGGAGTAACTTCTTGTGGAGGGAGGGAGTAACTCCGTGTGGAGGGAGGAGTAACTCCGTGTGGAGGGAGGGAGTAACTGCGTGTGTAGAGGGAGTAACACCGTGTGGAGGGAGGGAGTAACTCCGTGTGAAAGGAGGGATTAACTCCGTGTGGAGGGAGGAAGTAACTCCGTGTGAAGGGAGAGAGTGACTCCGTGTGGAGGGAGGGAGTGACTCCGTGTGAAGGGAGGGACTCCGTGTGACGGGAGGAAGTGACTCCGTGTGGAGGGAGGGAGTATCTCCGTGTGGAGGGAGGAAGTGACTTCGTGTGGAAGGAGGGAGTAACTCCGTTTGGAGGGAGAGAGTGACTCCGTGTGGAGGGAGGGAGTGACTCCGTATGGAGGGAGGGAGTGACTCCGTGTGAAGGGAGGGACTCCGTGTGGAGGAAGGAAGTGACTCCGTGTGGAGGGAGGGAGTAACTCCGTGTGGAGGGAGGAAGTGACTTCGTGTGGAGGGAGGGAGGGACTCCGTATGACGGGAGGAAGTGACTCCGTGTGGAGGGAGGGAGTATCTCCGTGTAGAGGGAGGAAGTGACTGCGTGTGGAGAGAGGGGTAACTCCGTGTGGAGGGAGGGAGTAACTCCGTGTGGAGGGGCCATTCACTGCAATGCCAAGCAGAAACTGTTGGTGTCTCACGGCGGTTTGTGGGTTATTCCAGTTGCAGCTATCTCCGTGATTAGCCTACATGTGAAGCCTATTTGGGAATATATTTTTAACTAGTGATAGCGGGCATATTTTCAGCATAAAAAGCTACAATAAAAGTAACGGTATAAAGATAATGTCCGTATTCATGCCAGTTACAACCACCGGTAGTTAAACACATTGTTCCTCGTCAATAAGCGTAGGAATGAAACGATTCAGAGACTTTTTCCACTTGTTGTTTACTTTCCGGTTTCTTTTTTGCAGACCAGGAAATTGATGAGCTATGGTGCCGGTATGACTACCGCGTGTGGCACTGTAAAATGAATAACGGGTTGCTGTCTGAAATATGTAAGATTTTGTTATTACATTCAACAAAAAATTTCTCCGAAAGGTTACTCATCCTTGTCACTTATTCATCTGTTCAGCATTGTCTGGTATAGATTGAAGATATCTGCATCATGTGTTCTCCAGTTATGGTCCACTCCTTCCAACGGCAAAAAAAATCCGAATAATTCTCTGCAAATTAGCCTGGGGCATGGTTGAAACTTATATAATTAGCCCACAGACCCTTTATGTATTTAAAGGGTGCGATGGTGCGCCCAAGTACATCCATCCATCCATCCATCCACCTCCAAATTATTCAAATAAAATGGGTCTACATCCTGGATTGGTTTGGCGACTGACCCAGTGTTGCTATTTCTCAAAATATACACCATTTTATTGTCCTGTATTACATACATTCACTGCAATCACTGCTTCATGATGAGAGACGTTAAATCTATTTCTGTCTCTCTCATGATTAACTTTTCCTGTGCATTTTTGGATGTTCTTGTTATCAAAGAGTTAACGATTATTTATTTTTGTTTACTTTGTAGTGTGTGATATTGTGGACAATGGAACCTGGGGGACAACGGCAATGCAGATACTGAGAGACAACGGTTGCCTAGGAGATAACGACAATGTGGAGACTGGGAACCAATGGCAATGTGATGGAGACTGAACCGGGGTCCACGGTAATGCGGAGATTGGGGACAACATGGATGTGGAGACTGAGGGACAGTGACAATGTGGATAAGGAGGAACAATGGCAATGTGGAGACGCGGTGATAACAGCAATGTGGAGACTGAGGGGCAATGTCAATGTGGAGACAGAGGAACATTGGCAATGTGGAGACTGGGAGACATCAATGTGGAGATTAAGGAACAATGGCAATGTGGAGACTGGTGAACAGTAACAATGTGGAGACAGGGAGGCAACGGCAATGTGGGGACTAAAGGTCAACAGCAATGTGAAGACTAGAAAACAATGACAATGCAGACCCGAGGCCAAATTAGATTGATATTTATAAAATATATATATATTTATATCGTTATACGTATTGCTATAAGCATATCTGCATCGTCCAAAAATGCTGAAGTGATAGAGAAGAACAAACGCATGATCTGTATAATAAAGTTAATATTATAACCCCGTGGACGAGATGACGGTGTTTCACTATTGTTATGTTGTTTGGGTTATGGTATATTCTCCGATATACCAGCTGGATTCGCCTAATTGTAGATCAATTATGGATAAATAACAATGGTAATTTACAGCTGGCACCTCATCTATTCCCGCCCCACTCCACGTGGTTTATATTTATCGGTGTTTCTCGTTTATGGAGACCGTGTTATAATGTCACCCGTTACTGTCCTATTTTTCTTGATCACTTCGAAACCATCTTTAGTACATGTACTACATTATATATTAAAGTATTAAATAACCATCCACACTGTGAAACTGAAACCATTGTTTGCTTTGATTTACTACTAGCTATATATATCTGAGACTGTGAATGTCATCTGTCAAAGAACACTACTAATTGTGTCTCTGTGATCTCGGAGAACGAAGAAAGAATTGTCAATACCAGATTAAAAATAAAAAATAGTGAGGAGGATGAGGAGGAGGAGGAAATCGAAAAGGAGGAAGCGAAGTAACATAAAACATGGCGCAGGAGAGTACTTAAAACCAGTGATATTCAGCGGACAGGCTGGTTGTTGCAGACCAATTGCCCATTTGCCACTATTGGAAATGTCGCAAATTCACGTCACATCGTCTTACATAACCGATATGCTGTAACATCCTGGGTTATGAGATTTTTGGAGGAAGCTCAAATGAATCCTTCTTGGATTTCTCTGGCAGGCAATGGCAGACCACAGAGAATACACGACTAAACAAATTGGGCTTCGATTCTGCACAAACCAGTGTGTGTGTGGGGTCTACTCAACGACTTCATTAGTTATTAGTCATTAGTACAAAGCAGGCGGTCTACTGAAGAAGATTCTAAACTGTGAACGAACGACAGAGCGATACAGGTAGCAATGGTTATGACATTTTTATCGAGATTTAAAGGACACTCATACCATGCATACGGATCTACTCCTTATTAGCTTTCCCCTTGAAGCAATGACGTTCATGAAGTTAGAGAGCAGTTCACAGTTCACAATTCAGTCAGCGATTCAGTGGACCAGTCATTATTTGGAATATGAATAACATTCTGACGTATATTTCCTAAATTAAGGCAGATAGGGTCTTCATATTTGGCAGTTATACAACACTCGTCAAATCCTACACGCTGACCTAATTAGTTTCCACTTCCACCGCTAGGGGCGGTGCTGTGAATAGCCGACTGATAGAATTTGAATAGCCTACTGGCCTATATCTCCCGATCTATAGTGGATAGGGCCTCCATATTTGGCAGTTATACAACACTCGTCAAGTCCTACACGCTGACCTAATTAGTTTCCACTTTCGCCGCTAGGGGGCGATGCTGCGAATAGCCGACTGATAGAATTTGAATAACCTACTGACCTATATCTCCCGATCTATAGTGGATAGGGCCTCCATATTTGGCAGTTATACAACACTCGACACTGTGATTGCAGTGAAACTGCCGTCAGTCTTACGCTAGGGAGTAAGTTCCCTAGATTCTGTACCTAGTCCCATACGCAGACAGTTGAGAGAAAGAAAGATCAACACGTTCACAGATGTATTTTAGTATTCCTCCATCACTTCACACCCACACTGGGGAAGCCGCGTTGGGTGTGTTTACATAATAGTATGGCCGAAGATTGACACTCCGAATAACCGAAAATATGTCAAGCGGATAAGAGGGACCCTGCTAGATGCAACATAAAATGACGGCTTCTGATTGGACAAGAGCAGTCGATGATGCATCTGATACAAACCATACTATTATGTAAACACACCCGACGCTACTGCTGCCCGACTGCGCATGCGCGGATTGACAGCACTTCCACTACAGACCACATCAGCCTGACTCTCTCCCACTAGCACTTCAATATGACACCTCACACGATGCATTTGGACAGTAAATGGTCCACCTCGACCCCATAATGTCCATTCAAATGTCTTTTTTCTACTACTGTCCGACTGCTCATGCGCAGATTGACGGCGACATCAATCTGACTCTACCCGAAAAGGGCTCCAAGATGGCACCCCACACGGCCCGTTTGGATCATGGATGGTCCACCTCGTTCCAAAACCGTCTATTCGAATGCCGTTTACTACTGGCGGCACTTCCACTAAAAACCACCCCAGTCTGATGTTCCCCCAGGTGCGCTTCAACATGACACCTCACACGAACCAATTGGACCATGAATGGTTCACCTCCAGCCCAAAACGCCCATTCAAACATTCTTTCTCTACTACTGCCCGACTGCACATGCGCAGATTGACGGCAGTTCCACTACAAACCACTCAAGTCGAACACTATCCCACGAGCGCTTCCATATGACACCTCACACGGCCCATTTGAACCAGGGATGACCCACTTCAACCCCAAAACGTCCACCCAAATGCCTTTTTCTAACCGAATGTGACGTCATCAGAGAACAGCCTCGATGCGACCAGATTGGTCCGTTTCCTAATACTGATACTGGCTGGACTATTAGGAGTAGAGTGGGTGAGATTCTGTGGAAGCTAAAACCGCCTTATAATTTCCATAGGTCTTCGCCGTGATTTGCTGGCCTGGATGAACACATTTTCATCATTGATTGCATTCGGTTGCCCTGTTCTGCTCACTGAAAAGGACATTGAACAATCATACACTGTTTTTTTTGGAAGGAAAATCTCATCATCCTTAGTCCTGGTTCATCAGACAAAGCCGAACCATGACAGTTTCGAATGCAACGTTGGTTATCTTAAGACGTGCAACACTTTGTTCTCTCTACCACGGCTGATGCAAGAACAGCTATGAGCTAATAAAGTTGTAATCAATTGGCTAGGTGGAGATGTTACGGTTATGTTCAGCCCCCTCCCCCGGCCTCAATCATTGAGCTCATTGGCCCAAGACTACCTTTGAATGAAACTGAGGGCTGTTGCTGGTGCCGTTTAATTTACAGTAGTTGAAAGGCGAATTTTTGTGACAGGCGTCCTGGTGGTGTCGGTTTTCTCATACTTGTTTTCTCACTTTCGATGACCAAAACTTGTATTAACAGGGATAATCGGCAGCCATCTTGGTTAATTTTCAATGCCAAATGAGTGACCTAATCGGACCATCCTTGCTAAGTTTCATTCTAGTATCATAATTTGAACGTTTGCATCTGAAAATCTCTGTTATGCACTTTAAATGTTTACCATAGTAAGTCAAGCGTTCTGAGAACCTCGTCTTGTGGGATGATCCGCTGAAGCTGCTGCAGTATTCAAAGTATATATGTAGAGCAAACTTTCCAAGTACAGGTATACATGTAAAATTTGCCTAACATTGAGCGAATCAAACCTTTCCCTGTAGTTGTTGTCAGCTTTGATATTTTTCCTGTAATACAAGCATCTAGTCCGTCATTCAATATTCAGCCGTCGTCCATTAATTTTGTTTTCCATAATCCAAAGGACTATTCCATATAACAGCGTAGATCAAATTCATAAAAACTAAAACAATCATAGAATGCTTAAACATAGGTTAGTTCTCTGCAAGAGAGGAGTTGTCAACAGTTTTCAATCATGACGGCAAGACATCATGTTGTTCCAGAAATATCAAATCAGTATCTCTGATCAATATTCTTAATCCAGATGATTTTCGTTGTAAAATCGTTATCTAGAGAATGATGTCTCCCATGCATGCTTTGATTATGGCTGTTCATATGAACACCACGAGGATCTTGAAGTAAATTTGTCCATACGGCCCCTAGCCCCGGGTTAAGCGGAATTGGACACAAGTCGCACGCTACGTTCGTATTTTCCTATCTACTAGCGATATGTATCGCCAAATTTGAGAAATTTTTAATGGGGGCGCTTGGTGATATAGCCCTGTTTTATAAGTTTCTGTAATAATATTCTGTGATGTTGACTAAAGTCGTCACATTTCACACTGGTTCTAGCAAATGCTACTAGGCGTGATATGTATACGCCATATGCAGGTTCCACTGGAATGTTACTATCCAGAAAGGGATAGTTTACGACGTCTAAATTGGAATCACCTTTCTTGCCGTAAAGTCGATTGCAAAGCTATCGAATTCGGGGTAGAATCTATTTCGGTAATCTTCTTGATTGGATTGTATTAGTTTCGTGGCGACATAACAGATATACAACACAACGCAAGTGAAAAGTCACAGTGTGGTCTAATGGGACTAGATTAAACAAGCAGCCAGAGGATGCTAGGTCCCCCGCCGAAATGGCAGCAATATTTTTTAGCATTGTTGGTCTTAGGGGATATACATGAGGGAGGCAACTGCTGCTTCATAGGCAATGGATGTGGAAGGGTCTTTCTGCCTTGCCAAGTTTTAAGATCAACTCAGAACGATTGACTGAAAGTTGATTGCTTCTGTGATATAGTTTCCATGCAGTGAAGCACCGAGAAGCATCCCCAAGTGACATCTCAAGGCATTATCTGCAAACCAAATTTGACGAGAAGCTGAAGGCATCCTCAAGCTACTGCCCGGAAACCAAATTTTAAATTGCCACCAGTTGTCGCCACCTGTAGGTGCAAGTGAGCGAAATGCAATCCCAAGCATCATCTCATGGCATGGTAGCCTACATGTATTAGCCTATAGTATCCTCTACAGGGGCCGGGCTAATGATCGGCTGATGCAGCAGCAACAACATTTTCCCAGTTAGACGGCAGATTTTGAAATCAAAAACGAGGCCGCGCTATGTCATCAGTCAACTGAGACAGTCACGTGGTTGTGTATGAAGATTGGGGTGGGTCTTATCTAATAGTGATCCAATGAAAATGCTCGTATTAGTTTAAAATGGCGGGGTCGAATGACCAATCACTGAACGGGAGACAGCTGGAACAGTACGTTGACACTGTCTGTTAATACAGGGGCGTCGGAAGCAAATTCAAAGTGGTACGGCCACTATCATTGCACTTTAGGTGAGGATCCAGGGGCCGCCCAGGCCCCAGATGCTCCTGGGGTCTAGATCGCCGAAGAAGCGTTCTGAGCGATTTCTGGCGTCAATCAAAATCACTCTGCATTGAAGTGTATTTTTAGTTCTTTCCTAACCCTTTTACCATTGAAAACGCAATCGATGGTGGTTTTCTGCGATGTTGAATTACAAAAAATTGGGTATAGTATAGTACTGTATCCTAGGCACATCGTGTAGAAGTAACCGAGATGATGCATCGATAATGTATATCAAATTTTACATTGAGCATTTGAACAGTTTCAGAGATAGAGATCATTAATGATTTTACATAAATTAAAGATGGTTGCCCATCCTTCCCATCAATCAGAGGAACTAATGTGGTTATTCATTAATGCAAGTCTCTTCATACATCGATGCTGTAAATCAAGTTTCGTATAGAACATTTGAATGGTATCAGAGATAAACATCATTAAAGATTCTGAATAAATTAAAGATGGCCGCCAAGATTTCCGCCAAATCAGAGAAACCAGATCTGTCATTCATCGTAAGTCTCTTGACGCATCAATGATGTATACCAAATTTTCCACTGAGCACTCCAACGGAATCAGAGATAGATCATTAATGATTTTGCCTAAATTAAAGATGGCCACCAAAGGTTTTCAGTCAATCAGGTCCCAATTCAAAGTATCTGGATGTATTGATGATATATACCTACCTTCATATAAAACAATTGAATGGTAACCGAGATATGTATGCTATCATTATCGGTTTCGTATGAATTAAAGATGGCATCCAGGGTTCCCAGCTAATCAGAAAAGCCTGTTTGGTAATTCGTTGAAAGTTGCTTGATGTATCGATGATGTATATCAAATTTCGTATTGAACAGTTGAATGGTTTCCGAGATATGGATCATTATCCATTTTGCATGAAATTAAAGATGGCTGCTAAGGTTCCCACCCAATCAGGTCCCAATTCTATAGGCTTCTGGTCCTTGACTAGGCAAATAAGCATACCAAATTTGGAATTCATCAGCGAAACAGTTTTCCGGCTATCTCGCTCACGAACGGACGTACGGACAGACGGACGTACAAGATGATGACAATACCCCATGGCCAAAAATGGCCGAGGGGTAAAAACATGGGTCTGTGCCTGATAAATTTTAAGCCTTTGGGGTTGCAACTCATTCATAGAAAGCTCCCTGTACATGAACAACTGCACTGACAACTGCATGCCATCATCTGTCAGTCTGAAGACCAGCAAGGTTGAATTCAGTTCAATTCAGGAAATTGATCATATGCACAGTGTGCACCCAAACATTAGGAACACAGTTGTAATTAATATAGTAATATACGTGTGTAGACAAATGATTCGTGCAGAAGCTTCAGGGTAAATCCTATGATGTGCAATACAATTATTTGTTAGCAAAATTGAAGGGAATGTTGTCCTTCGTTTAAGATGACACGAAATTCAAAAATCAGGGATTCAGTACTGCGGGGATTTCCCCGCCAGTTATTTCACATTATACTTCTGAAATAAAATATGGTTCATGCAAAAGCTTTAGGGTAAATCATATGATGTGGAATAGAATGATTTCATATAGCAAAATTGAAGGCCCATTTTGACTGGAACGGACAAGAAGAAGAGAAACTCAGTGGTGCCACCTTCCGGCAGATGTTGCTGAAATGCAATACGGACTGGCGTCCTGTTGCAAGGAATGCGTATTCCGAATTTCGGAATAACCCAACACAGCATTAGGAAGTTATCGCTTCGAACAGATATACACGGAAAAAAAATCTATTTTGACCCAGTGGCGCCACCTTCAGGCCGATGTTGCTGAAATGCAATACGGACTGGCCTCTTGTCGCAAGGAATGCGAATGCTGAATTTCGGAAGAATCCAACAAAGCGTTAGAAAGTTATCGCTTCGAACAGACATGCACGGACGTACACGCACATCCACGGACACAAAGAAGTAAGAACCAATGGCGCCACCTTCAGGCAGATGTTGCTGAGATGTAATACAGACTGGCATCTTGTCGCAAGGTAAACATATTCCGAATTTCGGAAGAATCCAACAAAGCATTAGGAAGTTATCACTTCGAACAGACGTACACGGACATTCACGGATACGAAGAAGCAAGAACTAGTGGCGCCACCTTCAAGCAGATGTTGCTGAAATGCAATACGGACTGGTGTCTTGTCGCAAGGAATGCGTATGCCGAATTTCGGAAGAATCCAACTAAGCGTTAGAAAGTTATCGCTTCGAACAGACATGCACGGACGTACACGGACATCCACATACGCAAAGAAGCAAGAACTAGTGGCGCCACCTTCAGGCAGATGTTGCTGAAATGCAATACGGACTGGCGTCTTGCCGCAAGGAATGCATATTCCGAATTTCGGAAGAATCCAACAAAGCGTTAGGAAGTTATCGCTTCGAACAGACATGGACGGACACACGGACATCCACGGACGCAAAGAAGCAAGAACTAGTGGCGCCACCTTCAGGCAGATGTTGCTGAAATGCAATACGGACTGGCGTCTTGCCGCAAGGAATGCATATTCCGAATTTCGGAAGAATCCAACAAAGCGTTAGGAAGTTATCGCTTCGAACAGACATGGACGGACACACAGACATCCACGGACACAAAGAAGCAAGAACCATTTTAAAGTCCCCGGCCGCGTTGCGGCGGGGGACAATAAACCACCAACTTTGAAATAATAGTAGTTGAACAACAAGGTAAACCGTCTGGCCCTATTAGTACAACATGCATTTCGTCAGCAAATTTCATTTTAAATCAAAACTCTTTTGATCAAATTCATGTTTGAATCATTATCGCCCTGTATGTGAAATGGAGACTAAGGCGGTGAGGGAGGGGGAGAAAAGCTGATACAAACCTCTCAAGAGATAAAGAGGGTCAATAGCGTTTTCCGTCTAGAAAAGCAGGTCTATCCGTTAATTAGCACCAAGCGTGTGAATGTTGGTTGGAAACACGACATCTGACATCAGCGCAGTTTGTCAAAAATTGGCTGAATATGCAAAATATCCTTTTGAGGGTGGTCAGTGTTATATACATGTAGCCATAATCAAGATAGATTGTTAGTTTATTATATTATATCTGCGTCTTTCTTGAATCCAATCCGGTTTGTGTGCTAGTTCCGGACGTGGGATTCCTGTATGCGCGATGGTGATCTCTAGTGATGCCGTCGCTGACGGGCAGTGCTTGGCGAATTTCCGGCAGTGACCGATGGTCGAGTGCTTGTTTTTTATTTATGAAACGGTAAAACACTGCAAGAGAAGGTCAGGAATTGCTCAATCGTCCTGTAGACGTACATTGACTATGGGGCAATCGACATGTGAGACGTAAATGTTGAGGCGTAGGCGTGTTGAGGGCGAATGTATGCGAAATCAGAGATAAACACTTTCCTCCACAATATCTGCAATATGTACACATGTGCACTCGCGACGAGCAAACAATTCTAGATTATCACTCCGCAGTTTCATATTTTCGGCTGGTGGGATTCCCCAGAACTACGAACATCATCTCTTCCGAATGTCTCACTCAAATTCCTCGATTGTGTGCACACTGTGACTTCTACCTGACAAATCTCAGTACAAACGTTACTACATCAATGTGCACAATACATGCATAGATCTGTGTTCTTCACTAAACGAGATTTGTACTGATTGTGAATAACACTGTTACACCAAATTCATTGTTCAACTATATTCAGTCTAATGTCGGGAAGACGTAATACGTTTCATGTATGTTCATCATACGTGTAAGATGGCTGACGCAAAAAAGAGGGGGCCGAGTGGTCTAATTCGTTTCGCTGGTGATCGCTAGCCTTCCACTGCTGAACAGGCACGGGTTCGAGCCCAGCTGGTGCATGTGTGAAAGTTTACCAGTTACTTGCCGACGGGCGGGGGTTCTCTCCTGGCATTCCGGCTTCCTCCACCATCCAAACTGGCGGTCACCATATGAGTGGAAAAATCTTCTGTGTGACAAATCCCCCCCCCCCTCCCCCACAAAAAAAAGAGTTTACCAAGAAGGTTTCCCAGAAGATCTCAAATTCTACTAGTATAAGTTCAAACTTCAGTTTCTTCGAGCAAAATTTCTTATGTCAGGGGTGAATCTACATCCGACCGAAGTGTTTGTGAAATAAATAATCCGTGAATCCCTCTGTATCCCACTGCAGTTATACAATCAATGTAATTCCAACTCACAGTAAACCTTAGATGAAGAAATCATCTAATGGATGGAGTATTGAGTTACTAAAAATCCGGTACCTATTTCCGGCATGATTATACCGTTTATGCAGTGTGATCATCTAACAAGTTTAGATGTGTAAGGTAAAGGTCGAAGACCGGTTTGCATTACAAGTGACCTTTAGAACTGTGAATTGTATCGCTTTACTGATTCTTATGAAGAAATTATGTCCGAGTGGGAGTGGGGGACTGATCATGGCCGATATTCTGTCAACTCCAGCTATCATATTAAGCATACACGTACGGGTGACCATGCATGTTGAGATGTATAGGCTATGGATAATCTGTTTTATAAACAGATCTATAAACTGCGTTACAAGATCTGGATCGAACATAGCAGCCAGTAGCTAAGTCATAATTGACCAACCAACGCTATCGTCTGTTACAGTCAACCTTTGTTTTAAAGTGTAACCGGGTCCGTTTTAGCTTCCCAATGAAGCGCAGCGTCGTTTACACGGGACCCCGTTAAGGTGTTCAATAATTCGATAATGTCAAAATATATTTTGAAGCTGATCGCATAGAATATTCCACTAAAATTCTGTTCTTATTGCTTAAAACTGTTCACAGTTGGGATGTTCTACATGTTAGTAAGAAAATGTGTCATTCAGTTTCAGTTATTATTTGGTTGAGTTGAAAGTTGATCGAATTATTAGAGACTTCACCGTGCCTGACGTGAAGGCTGTGTAATGAGATTAATATTTCCCTTGATCCTTACTCGGATGACCGCTTATGTGCGAGGTTATTGTTCCACGGATGATATAGTCATCGATTACATTCAAACGCAGAACAAATGTGTGGGAGTTCACCTCGAGCCATACATGAGATTTCTCTGTCCAGCGAGTCGTTTAGTCTTGAAGAATTCCAAAGTCAGAGACTCTACTACGGTGCTGACAGCAGATATTTATCAATTCAGCATAGTCCTGATTTTCGGGAATTCGATTGAGGATGTTATCTTATTGCGACAGTTTCTGCATATTTACGAGGCACGACAATCATACAGCCTGATGAGATGGCAATTATGTGAACAGAAATATATGTGAATATGCTCGGCGGATTCGAGCTGTAGATTAACTAGGCCTACTGGTCAATAGATTTGTCAACCTGTAACCATCTGGGCCATCTATACGCGGTAAGACTGACCCTGGGATCGTGTGTATCCATTTTCAGCCTACTTTCGGCAATTGAAGAGGGAATTTCCAGAAATCAATACCACGTGACTTCGTCAGCCAATCAGCTAAAGTCAAAATTACAGATCTATCACACCTGTTGGAAGATACGAAAGTTATTCATACCTATATATTTTGTAAGCCCAGGCAATATCTTTTTCCGAAGTGGTATGAAAACCTGTAATTTATCAGATTTCTTGAGTCTGTTCTTCGCCGGATGACGGCCAAACAGAATACGTTAAAGTACCGAATATCGCTCCGCGATAATGGAGACACACGACTCGCAAGCCAACTTATGGATGGCGAAGTGTACGCAAATGTAGATTTGCCTCGATAGTTTGAAATGATGTAACTGTATTGATAACGCCAAAGTAATACATCTTGTCAGTAAGTTTGCTGGATCCATAACAGGCTTCTGATATCCCAAAATGTTTTTTTGTGTGTAGTATAAAAATTCATAATCTTCGTCTTGCTTCAGATAAGACGAAGAGGTTAATAACTGACTAGAGAATTGGCGGCTCCCGACTCTCTAATATAACGTCTACGAGATACAGCTGACATTTTCAAAATGCATATCCCCATTATCGGAATATACTCGTGAATAAATTCCCTCGAGGTGTGTAAAACCACTGCCATGCTGATGATACTGTCAGTCTCATAATCAAAATACTGGCATCCCTGTGATCAAAAGCCTGCAATGACAAATCAATAGAGGCCCCCAAAAGCACAAAGATAGTGTAATAACTCGGGTAACATTCAGCGATCCATAACCACTGGTTGAAAAGCAGGCAATAACGATATATTTTGCCCCCAAACTCGTCAGCATGTCTTGGATACAGCATCATCATTTGTCATTAACTTCTCTGTATGTTGAATCCTATGGAAGATCGCAACACATTCCTGGTATTAAAATCAGGTAGGATACACGAGAGGCGAAATATTCAACAGGCGTTGTAAGAGTCATCATTTACTTTTGAATTTTTCATTTACTTTTTCATTTACCACTGATGATTTTCCAATAATAGAAAAGAAAAGCAACTCCGAGTAGGGATGAGAATTTCATTCTGTATATTTCGCTATTAGATATAGCATCTTCAGCAGTGAACAAAGTTACAAACAGCTCCATATGCACAGTATATATACAAGGCATAACGCGATCTTAGCCAACACACATTTATGAATGGGCAAGCCAGTAACACTATGAGTCAGAGTTTGGTCTGAATCGCTCTCCATTACCAATGTTGGCTCTTACACCCGTCAGTTGGATTATATCGGCTTTTCCGTGACTTATTATCTACCTATTTAAAATCGGTAGCTCAGTTACTTACGTTGGTATTTGAAACACCATTAAAATATTAACCCCCCAGATAAACTGAAGATATTACAAGTCACCCATAGCCGTATGTCGGTCAGAATGAGCCGAAATCCCGATAAGCTTCTCGGTCATCCGCGCCTCGACGTTGGAAGTTATTGGTCGCTCATAAACCTGTCTGGCGAAATTTTGCTAATCCTGACATGGACATCACGGCGATTTCTTTCGTTCTACAGCCAGGAAGATCAAATTACATCTTATCGACGTGTCCAACCGATAGCGGAATTTTCGGCCTCTGGTTGGATTGACATGGCTGAAAACAGATTTCCTAGCCGACAGAAGCCGCATTCAACCGTTCTATTGTATTTTACTGATACAGGTAACTGGAGGGCTCAGCTTTCGCTTCCACGATGCACTGCGCATGTATAACAGTATACAAGCTAAACTGACACCCCTGTTTAAATATTCACTTGTCTTCTGCTGTATTTTTTTGAGTTTGCTTTCTCTTATTAACAGAAGATAACTGTGTATTTTATATGAGGAAAATGCCGTTAATACAGTCGTACAAATCGAACTTTGTTTTGGAACAACAAAATAATCTTCTGGGATATTTCATATATTTCATTAAAGTGGCTAGATTACTGCACTAATGCAGAGATTTGGTAAAGAAAATATGAGTAATATTTTTACAAAATATTACTAGCTAATAATATATCTTCATTAGATCGAAAAAGGCTTCCTAATAGAATGTAATATGTAGATCGGTAAGTATGATGAGTTATTCACTTACATTTGATCAAATAAAGAGGGCAATAATCGCAACACGAGATTGTTATTCTTCGATGAATATATTGAGAGAATATGAGTATGAGAGATTGGAGGACCGAAAGTATCACATGTAATATAAGGTTGCCTTACTCAAGAGTGAAATGGTTAAGAGACGTACCCTCGTTTATATTATACCACCGGCATTTGTATAGGCGAGAACTCCAAATATTCCCACTAGAGGACAGGAAAAAAGCGCATGCTTCCACAACTCAACTAAAAGCACAATTTTAATTGCTCTGCAAACTGAACGAGCAAACAGACATCTCAACATTGAATTACATATACTTCAGATAACAATTCATATTTAAGTATGGATATGACTGAGATATTGTGATGACATGTGGGAATGGTTATAGTATAATTTCTTTGATAGGCATTTAGAAGTCGGCGTATATAACACGAGGCTATTCTATGGATAACAACTTCTTTATTGCTGTGGAGCTGACGTTTCGTTGGAGATACTTCCAACTTTTTCAAAGCGTGGTTATAGTATATGCAAACCTAGCAATAAGGTGTCTCCCTCGCTAAAATTTTTGCCTGAAATAATTAAGCGTGATTTGATACGAAGACACTTTTGATATTGTTTAGCTATAAGCTCTGTGGGTTTAGAAACCACACGGCCTGTTTGCCAACATCTTTACGCAACAACTGGCGGTCACATCGAAATTGTAAGATAAACAAATTTGGTTGAATTCAATGACTGGGAGTTGTGTTTGTGAGTGTGTGAATTATTGGAGGGCGGGGGGTGTAGGTGAAAGAGTGAGGACGACACAGTTAAATTCCAAAACTGTGGGTTAAGATGTATCGATTTTTTTCCCTCCATGAAATATCAAGATTAATAACGTAAATAAAATGGGTCCCTGAATTACATAAACCCGGCAATCCCCTGTTGGTCAGCACATGTAGTACACATCCATTTTGCAAAATAAAACACATCTGCTTGTCGACAAGAGCGGTGATGCAAGAGAAACGATTCCTTGACGGCATATTGTTTACATAACAGAAAAGGAAGAATTGATACATTTTATAGTCTTTTTTGTTGTGTTATTATTGACGATTTATTTAGTGATAAATCTGTATTGTTTGGTCATGTTATTATAATAATAATGACACCCAATTGGCCTAGCGTTTAAATTAAAAAAAAAAAACAATTAGAACAATTTAAAGCTGAATGCTTCTATTAAACCCATACACATCACGGACTATTCCCCACGCCTCCCCTGTCCTTCGAGTTTTTTTATATCCCTCAATCCTCTTTGCCTTTCCTAGTTATATAATATATGATTATATTGTATGCGGAGTATAAGCTGAAGGCACCACTGGCATGGTAATCCAGTGATAATCCAATGAAACGCTGATAATGATCCCTGTTGAAGCGGAAAATAGTCAGCATAAATTTATAAGGTAAAAAATCGGCACAAATATATGATATAGATATTATGACAAATAAATCGGCACAAATATATGATATAGATATTATGACAAATAGGACAAATCATATCAATTTAGAGAGTGACACGAATTGAAGATAGTATGACATAATATGGAATACAATACAAGCATCTAGACCCTCATTCAATAATCAACCGTCGTCAAATAAAGAATTTCCGCGTCCATGATCCAAACACCTAATTCATATAATAACATTATCACCAAATTAAAAGGATAAATCATAGTATACATAGAACTAGCATAATTTCCAGTCAGACAGAAGCGGTCAACAGTTTTCAAGGATGTCAGCAAGACCTCATGATGTTCCAAAAATAATATTCAGGGTAGCCAGTATTCCGCACATCTAAGCTTTTAAAATTCTTAGTTGTAACCGATCCAGTAGTTGGACTCTTACTGGTGGACTTTCAATTGTGTCATTGACAGGTTAAGTATACAGTCATCGTATATTATGACTCGTCTAGTTTGCGATATTCTCCTGCATTTAAAATATCTTAACATCTGACAAAGTTTGTTCTTGAATAGAGCCTTTTGTGACCAATCGAATACGGTACATTATAGACATTTGGGCTTATAGGAAAGTGGAAAATGGATGTTCTGCTCCGAAAATAATACCGCCGTGAGTTGTATTTGAAGTATTTGGAGGAAAATTCCAAACTCGACGTGCAACGGACGTTCGCGTCCCGTCCTCGTCGCGTCTGTCAATAGATTAACCTAGGGAATAGCGAAGCACAAAGACTTTTCGTAGCGACCCAACGAGTGCTTCAAACTGACACTTCACACGACCAAATCGGACCACGGGTGCCCGTTCAAATGCCCTTTCTTCATTATTCTCTGTTCACGCATGCGCAAATCGGCGGCATATCCAGGATACCCCACCAGTCCGGCGCTGCCCCACGAGTGCTTCAATATGATACTCAACAAGACCGATTCGTACTAGGGATGGCCCACCTCAGACCTTTTCAGTAAAATTCATACCATGGCCTCGAGACCCATTACAACGTATTCCTGGTCGTAAAGCAGAAAAATAAGATGTTACACTCCATACTGTCACGAAAAATACCCATGAGTGGGTTCCTATTGGGTCTATCAGTTCCCAAGTATATATATCCGCCATCTAACACCTGATGGAAACCGGGGTATTTTCATCCGTTCATATTAAGTACGGAGGAGTCTAGGTTCTCGTTAAGTGACGTTGAGACTAATCCGGGATAATTCAAACCCCTCAGGGTTTATCTCCAGCCAATCTATATGTTCTCTAATCTGTATATGTTACTGTACTTGCATTCCCTTTCTGTATATGACTGTTTAATTTGATCCTTTTGATTGGTGAATAAACAAACAAACAAACAAACAAAAAAACTTGGATGGGTCACAAGGCGCTGTACTGGCTGGGCTGATGAGTGTCCATAGTATCCCTGCATGTATGACAATGTATAATGTATGTATGGCTATAACCCTGACGGTGGAAGTTGAACTCTGTGGTCAATTGTTCTCCGGACATTCCCGGAGATCTTACAGTAAGATTACCGAACATTCACGACGATTCCCTGTCAATGAGACTGGGGATTAGTATTGACGGGGAATTATCCACATATTTAGGCATCCGTGACGTTATATAAACACGTGACCATAAGTGACGTCATCACCGGAAGTCACCTTTGACACGGACGTGACGTCACCGGATGTGAAGTCATCCGTGGTTGCATCCACCTCTTCATTTACAGCTTCATTTCCTCCCGCCCCTCAGAAGTACGACATAATAAGGGTTGTATATACTACCATGTACAATAAAAGATGCTTAATTTCGCATAATAAAATTTAAGGTATATATTGTTACTTCATTGGCGTGATTTTTCTGTTTTTGTGTATCATATTTGTCGTAGCGATAAATGTCATGCGGAGAACTGGTCAGCCCAGCGGATCAGGCGAATGGAATACCTTGATGCATACTTGTAAACCTCAACTTAAACGGGAATATAAAATAATCTTAATATTTAGATCGAATCGCGCGCTTATCTTGCGGTTCAAAAAGTACTAGAACAAACTAAGGATTATTGTAGTATGTATTGGACGATGTAAAAAATACAGGGCGGTGTACCATAATGTAACGGATTTACAGGTAAAACATGAATAATTTACAAAATCTTGCGTCGGACGTCAACTGGCGACATCGGAGAGAATACCGATCGCTGTACAAAGTACCAGAGCGTACAAGAAAACAAATTGGTACGGAGAAAACTTTTAATCAGAAAACGATACAAAAAACAAAACAGACGAAATGGTGTATCGAACATGTAAAATAAATGCCCTACTGCGAAAGCGTACCAGACGGTAACAGAAAACGGCGTATCAATCAATCACGGTAAGGACGAAACAATCACAGCCAGTTCTATAATTTTCTAACAGTATACCGGGGGAGACCGACCAGGAAAGATAGGCGAGATGATTCCAAATCAGACAGACGAGAGTGCGATTAAAACCATACACCGGGTGCGTTAGAAAACGGTAAATTATAGTCGTTATTTATACTTGACATACACAATATTGTATGGGACATAACAGGAGAGTGCACCAGACGATATAAAAAGTACCGGGCAGTGCAGCGAAAAAGAAAAAAAACTGGTAGAAAACCTGCTGATTTAACTTCGAATTTACAGTACCGGGTGGTGAATGAAGTATCGGACGATATAAGCAAACAGAACGATTTAAATATCTCAGCCTGATCTATCATATTAATAATCGCGCGAGAGTTTTTCTTGAGCTGCGATCAAAACTGACGCACTTTTGTAACCACAAGAATTCGCTTGTCGCATTCAATGTTAATTTATTTCTGTTCTTTACTGCCTTTGTGATCTGTTAATGGTTACCAAGTGAACTAATTTCTTGCGGATAGCAACTTCCTAAATAATTCTGCAAATAAAACGAATCATATAGCGGACTACACCTGTCTTTCTTCTCGTTGTACAAGCATATCAGTTTAGCGGATTAGCTGTAGCCCACGGTTCATTTAAGTATACTAAATGCAAATATTCGGGCCGGTATTTTGCTCAAAGTTCAACGTATAGGTCTAGTTTCCAGACGTTCATGTAGATAGAAAGATATAAGCACCCGTAATTATTATGGAATTATTTCGAGGTATATTACGTTATTTGGCGATGGTCACCTATATTCCGCTTGTTATCATATATTGGCTTTGGGGAGGGGGACTGATATTTGAACGTTTATCAAACTTAAGATACATGAACATAAAACACGCATCTTTAAGAGCGGATCTAGCGAAAATTCATAGGGGGTTCGACTATGACAGCCCAACCGGCGAGGGTCCAGGGGCCACATAGGCCGAGGGAAGCTCCGGATCCTAGATCGCCACAGTAAAAAAGTCACACATCATGCCTGATTCTATTTGACTTTCTAGTTGTATTTCGTATTGGAACATTAGAAAACAGTACGATAAGAATACGATTTATTAACACAAAGTTAAAATAAGCGAATTCTCAAAGAGCAACAGACGAAGGACCAGGGCCGGTATAGGCCCCAGAAACTCCCGGTCCTAGTTTGCCGGAGATGCGTTTTGCCCGTTTCTCGGAAATAATAATGTAATGTATTTTATATGATGGCCGAGAAGAAACATCGCTGTATTGTGTTAATGATTACGGACAGACACACGAAGGCAGGATGGGAAGCGCGAAGTCAGGATGCGAAGTGACGAAGAGAAGAAAGGCTGGTGCGTTCTGCTATATGATTCGTTTTATTTGCAGAATTATTTAGGAAGTTGCTATCCGCAAGAAATTATTTCACTTAGTAACCATTACCATATCACAAAGGCAGTAAAGGACAGAAATAAATTAACATTGAATGCGACAAGCGAATTCTTGTGGCTACAAATGTGCGTCAGTGTTGATCGCAGCTCAAGAAAAACACTCGCGCGATTATTATTATGATAGATCAGGCTAAGATATTTGAATCGTTCTGTTTGCTTATATCGTCCGGTACTTCATTCACCATCCGGTACTGTAAATTTGAAGCTAAATCAACAGGTTTTCTACCAGTTTGTTTTCTTTTTCGCTGCACTGCCCGGTACTTTTTATATCGACTGGTGCACTCTCCTGTGATGTCCAATACAATATTGTGTATGTCCCATATAAATAACAACTAAAAATTGTCGTTTCCTAACGTACCCGGTGTACGATTTTAATCGCACTCTCGTCTGTCTGATTTGGAATCATCCCGCCTATCTTTCCTGGTCGGTCTCAACCGGTATGCTGTTAGAAAATTATGATCTTTTCGTTCTTACCGTGATAGAGTTATTATACGCCGTTTTCTGTTACCGTCTGATACGCTTTCGCAGTAGGCCATTTATTTTACATGTTCGATACAACATTTCGTCTGTTTTGTTTTTTGTATCGTTTTCTGATTAAATGTTCAAGTTTTCTCCGTATCAATTTATTTTCTTGTACGCTCTGGTACGTTGTACACCGCTCCGTATTCTCTCCGATGTCGCCTGTTGACGTCCGATGCAAGATATTGTAAATTATTCATGTTTTACCTGTAAATCCGTTACATTATGGTACACCGACCCTGTACTTTTTACATCGTCCAGTACACCCTACAATACTTCTTAGGTTGTTCTAGTAATTTTTTGAAACGCCCGTAAACCGCGCGATTCCATCTAAATATTATTGTATAGTTCCCGTTTAAGTTGAGGTTTACAAAAATATATCAAGGTATTCCATTCGCCTGATCCGCTTGACTGACCAGTGTTCTCCGGATGACATTTATCGTTACGACAAATATGATACACAAAGACAGAAAAATCACGCCAGTGAAGTAACAATATATACCTTAAAAGTTATTATGCGAAATTAAGCATCTTGTATTATACATAGTAGTATATACAACCCTTATTCTGTCGTATTTCTGAGGGACTGGAGAAAATGAAGCTGTAAATGAAGAGGTGGATGACATCACGGATGACTTCACATTCGGTGACGTCACATCCGTGTCAAAGGTGACTTCCGGTGATGACGTCACTTATGGTCACGTGTTTATATGACGTCACAGAAGACTAAATATGTGGATAAGTCCCAGACCATGTGACTTCACAATCAATACTAATCCCCAGTCTGACTGACGGGGAATCGTCGGGAATGTTCGGTAATCTTAAGGTAATACCCGGTCGTCTCCGGGAATGTCCGGAGAACAATTGACCACAGAGTTCAATATTCCACCGTCAGTGTTATAGCCATACATACATTATGCATTGTCATACATGCATCGATACTATGGACACTCATCAGCCCTGCTAGTACAGCGCCTTGTGACCCATCCACGTCTTGACCAATCTCAACGTCGCTTAACGAGAACCTAGACTGCTCCGTACTTAATATGAACGGTTGAAAATACCCTGGTTTGCATCAGGTGTTGGATGGCGAATATATATACTTGGGACCTGATAGACCCAATAGGAATCCACTCATGGGTATTTTTCGTGACAGTATGGAGTGTAGCATCTTATTTTTCTGTTTTACGCCCAGGAATACGATGTGAGGGGTTTCGATGCCATGGTATGAATTTTACTGAAAAGGTCTGTGTGCGCATGGGTGGAGGTCGACCATCCCTAGTCCGAATCGGTCGTGTTGAGTATCATATTGAAGCACTCGTGGGGCAGCGCCGCACTTGTGTGGGATATCCTGGATATGCCGCCGATTTGCGCATGCGTGGACAGAGAATAATGGCGAAAAGGCATTTGAACGGGCATCCGTGGTCCGATTGGGTCGTGTGAAGTGTCAGTTTGAAGTACTGGTGGGGCCGCTACGAAAATGTCTTTGTGCTTCGCTATTCCCTAGGTTAATCTATTGATAGACGGCGACGAGAACGTGACGCGAACGTCCGTTGCACGTCGCGTTTGGTATTTTCGTTCAAATACGACTCACGGCGGACGTTCGCGTCGCACGTCGCCTTATGTATTATTTTCAGAGCAGAACATGCATTTTCCACTTTCCTATAAGCCCAAATGTCTATAATGTGCCGTATTCGATTGGTCATAAATGGCTCTATTCAAGAACAAACTTTGTCAGATGTTAAGATATTTTAAATGCAGGAGAATTTCGAAAACTAGGCGAGTCATAATATACGAGGGCTGTATACTTAACATGTCAATGGCACAATTGAAATGACAGAAGTCCGTCAGTAAGAGTCCAACTACTGGATCGGTTACAACTAAGACGTTTAAAAGCTTAGATGTGCGGAATACTGGCTACCCTGAATATTATTTTTGGAACATCATGAGGTCTTGCTGGCATCATTGAAAACTGTTGACCGCTTCTGTCTGACAGGAATTTAACCTAGTTCTATGTAAAGTTCTATTTGGTGATAATGTTATTATATGAATTAGGTGTTTGGATCATGGACGCGGAATTTCTTTATTGGAAGACGGCTGAATATTGAATGACGGGCTAGACGCTTGTATTATATTTCATATTATGTCATACTATCTTCAATTCGTGTCTCTCTCTAAATTGGTATGATTTGTCATATTTGTCATAATATCTAGCTCATATATTTGTGCTGATTTTTTTAAACCTTATAAAGTTATGCTGACTATTTTCCACTTTAACAGGAACCATTATCTGCGTTTCATTGGATTATCACTGGATTACCATGCCACTGGTGCATTCAACGCATACAATATAATCACATATTATATAACTAGCAAAGGCAAATAACATCGAGTCAAGTTGAAAATCCTCATTGAGGGATATGAAAAGAACCCGAAGGTCAGGAACGGTGGGGGAATAGTCCGTTGTGTGTATGGGTATAATAGAAGCATTCAGCTTTAAATTGTTCTAATTGTTTATACACGGAACTAAACAATAGATATTTAATTTAAACGCTACGCCAATTGGGTGTCATAAGCAAATATGGTCCGATAACTGAACGATTTTGAGACATTATTATAATAACATGACCAAACAATACAGATTATCACTAAATAAATCGTCAATAATAACACAACAGTAAAGATAGCCAGACCATTAAGGCAACATAACAACCCGGTACTATGAGACAACACAATAATCCGGAACTGTTATAAAACAGTTATACATTCATCGGAATAATACAAGTTCATTTGAAGCTTTTAGACCATGGTTTAAAAGCATCAAAGGAACTTGTATTCCGGATTATTGTGTTGTCTCATAGTACCGGGTTGTTCTGTTGCCTTAATGGTCTGGCTATCTTTACTGTGAACACTATTTAATACTGTCTGCCTGAATCTACAACATGAACACTATTCAATAATCTGTGACTTTTTTGCCGCTCTAATAATGGTCTGACTATCTTCACTGTGAACACTATTTAATACTGTCTGCCTGAATCTACAACATGAACATTATTCAATAATCTGTGACTTTTTGCCGCTCTAATGCCCAAAGCTACTCATGAGTTATATGCTCACCATTTTGACCAAACATCTGATTGGCTGCCTTGATACTCGTATTTGTGTACATACCTTGTTAAATACTGGAGTTGTCTCATTGTAAATATTCCTGATGATGGCATAAATATATGTTGAAATATTGAATCACAAGATGTCTTTTTTAAGTATATTCGGAGTTACTTTCCTCCTATATTATATCAAATTACTCAGTGGAACCACAGATATATAACCATTCCCACATGTCATCACAACATCTCATTGATATCTATACTTAAGTATGAATTGTTATCTTAAGTATATGTAATTCAATGTTGAGATGTCAGCTTGCTCGGTCAGTTTGAAGAGCAGATAAAATTGTGCTTTTAGTTGAAGTTGGGTTATGGAAGCATGCGTTTTTTCCTGTCCTCAAGTGGGAATATTCGGAGTCCTCGCCTATACAAATGCCGGTGGTATAACATAAGCTAGGTAACGTCTCTTAACCATTTCATTCTTGAATAAGACAACCTTATAGATACTTTCGGCCCTCCAATCTCGTCATACTCATATTCTCTCAATTTTTTCATCAAAAAATAACAATCTCGTATTGCGATTACTACCCTCTGTATTTGATCAAATGTAAGTGAATAACTCATAATACTTCCCGATCGGGAATTATATTGCGGAGAAGATGCGGCAGGGAACAAGGGTCCGCATATAATCTACATATTACATTCTATTAGGAAGCCTTTTTCGATCTAATGAAGATATATTATTAGCTAGTAACATTTTGTAAAAATATTACTCATATTTTCTTTACCAAATCTCTGCATTGGTGCAGTAATCTAGCCACTTTGATTAAATATATGAAATATCCCAGAAGATTATTTTGTTGTTCCAAGATGAAGTTCGATTTCTGCGACTGTATTAACGGCATTTTCCTCATATAAAATACACAGTTATCTTCTGTTAGTAAGAGAAAGCAAACTCAACAGAATACAGCAGGAGACAAGTGAATATTTAAACAGGGGTGTCAGTTTAGCTTGTATACTGTTGTACAAGGGCAGTGCATCGTGGAAGTGAGACCCGAGTCCTCCAGTTATCTGTATTAGTAAAATACAATAGAACGGTTGAATGCGGCTTCTGTCGGCTAGGAAATCCGTTTTCAGCCATGTCAATCCAACCAGAGGCCGAAAATTCCGTTATCGGTTGGACACGTCGATAAGATGTAATTTGATCTTCCTGGCTGTAGAACTAAAGAAAACGCCGTGATGTCCATGTCAGAATTAGCAAAATTTCGCCAGACAGGATTATGAGCGACCAATAACTTCCAACGTCGAGGCGCGGATGACCGAGAAGCTTATCGGGATTTCGGCTCATTCGGACCGACATACGGCTATGGGTGACTTGTAATATCTCCAGTTTATCTGGGGGGGGGTTAATATTTTAATGGTGTTTCAAATACCAACGTAAGTAACTGAGCTACCGATTTTAAATAGGTAGATAATAAGTCACGGAAAAGCCGATATAATCCAACTGAAGGGTGTAAGAGCCAACATTGGTAATGGAGAGCGATTCAGACGAAACTCTGACTCATAGTGTAATGACAGTCAGGTTGTACGGATATTAAAATGCTGTCATTTTCACAAAATTGTTAAATGTTAAGAGATAAGCTGACAGCGATCTACAAATGGTGTGATTCAGATGATACAATACACAATCTAACTGATGAAAACAATACATAATCTGCTTATTTGGCAAGAACTAAGTAGACTGCAAATGAATGAATAATGTATGGTGATATACTGGGTATGTGCCTACATTGAATATTTCTACATGTCATGAAGTTTCGATAAGGACTGTCATTTTTAGATAATATAGGTATAATTTTCTTGTCAATCAGAATTGACGGAAACCTACAAATGTTGTAACTCGCATGGGAATATACAATTATGAAACAACTGGTTGATCTATAAATGGTATTACCTAAATAATTGTAAATCCTTTCAATTCTTGGTTTAATGTTGGACATATTGTCATCATTGTTAACTACCAGTTCTAAGAATGATGACAATAAGCCCAAAATATGGATAAGACTGCCGTACATTGGTCCGGAAGATGAAAGAATATTTCGACAATGCCTCAAGAATCTCAGAAAATATACTCTAGGAAGGGCGCGTTACATTGTTTTATGGGAGACAAAGAAAAATTTCTTTGTCAACAACAAGGACCCCACCCCGACAACATATAGAAGCTCTATTATATATAAATTTTCATGTCCAGGATGTGAATCAGAGTACATAGGCAAAACAGACAGATGTTTTATTGCTCGCCTGGAAGAACATCTTCCAAATCCGAGGTGTTTATTACCATGTAAGCCAGTGCGACAACTTTAGTTACATTCGGCAAATGTTTGATCTAGCAAATGGCTCTTTTGATGATGAGCCGATCTCTTTGTTGTCTCTTATGGAATCAAACACTAAATTTATTGATACAGCAGCTCACTGGTCTCAAGTGTTATCCAAAGAACCCTTAGCCATACGCCAGCACAAAACAATTTTAAACCAAGGATTGAAAGCATCAACGGATTTAAATATAATATCATATAGTTTAACCAGTTTTCTTTTCATAAATTAAACTGCGCATTGTTTCATAATTGTATATTCCCATGCGAGTTACAATATATGTAGGTTAATTTCCATCGATTCTGATGTGGATTGCCAAGAAAATTATACATATATTATCTTAAAATGACAGTCCTTATCCAAACTTTATGACATGTAAATATATTCAATATAGGCACATACCCACTATATCACCATAGTTCATTCATTTATGTACAGTTTACTTAGTTCTTGCCAAATAAGCAGATCATGTATTGTTTTCATCAGTTAGATCGTGTATCACCTGAATCACACCATTTGTAGATCGCTGTCAGATTATCTCTTAACATTTAACAATTTTCTGAAAATGACAGCATTTTAATATCCGTCCAATCTGACAGACGTTACTGGCTTACCTATTCATAAATGTGTGTTGGCTAAGATCACGTTATGCCTTATATATATTGGACGTATGGAGCTGTTTATAACTTTGTTCACTGCTGAAGATGCTATAACTAATAGTGAAATATACAGAATGAAATTGTCATCCCTACTCGGAGTTGCTTTTCTTCTCTATTATGCACTTTTGGGGGTCTTTTGAGCTCGTAGATCGGAGTATCCTATCTGTACAGTGTCTGTCTCACTATCTGGAATGACGACATGAGCCTCTTATTCTTGGTTATACAGAAGACAATTACATTGAGCCACAACATATAGTGATGAGTTTGAGCTTTGATACAATTAAACATGACGACGGCATTGAAAAACCATATTGGAAAGCATGTCCAGTACTTTACGGTGTCGTACTCGCTATTGTTATTGCTCTCAGATTCATTTACCAATAACTACATTGTATACCAAAAGATCCACTGAGATACATGTCATTACAATTTTGTTCCCAGTATCTAGAATATCGAACTTCCGCACAAAACACCTACTCCTTGGGATTCTTTCTCAGTTGTTTGCAAAAAAAAAAAAATACAATTAAACCACATCATCTGCAGCTTAATAGAATAGAGTCATCAATCCATATTATGTCCCAGATCTGAGCCAGAATTAACAGAGCATGGACCGTGAATGTATATATCCAGACTCATACCAGAAAACAAGCGTCAACCAAAAAAAAATTTCTATTATTAATGTCTTTAAGACTCTCCAGCCACAATGTTATTACCATGATGATCCCCTGATCACAGAACAACCGGATTAAGACTGATGTTACCATAATTCCGATTTCAAATTTCAAACATATCTACAAATTTTATAGATCCGATTTCAATCAGTCTGACTGTATAAACTGCTCAACCCAAATTATCAGTGACTATGAGTGTCTTGCAACTTGTCATTGTAGACTCATTGAATGGTTATGATAGACTAATTGCAAACCCAGAGGTCAGGATCAAGCTGAATAGCATGAAAGTTTGTGATTTTGGTGAAGTTGTCAGAGAGAAGATTGAAATAACAATTACATGTAAGTGGGCGAAATGTTATGATGGATGTGTGATACCACCGACAGGACCACCTCAGAGAGGAAGAATAATTACTGCCGTTAGTGGAAGCGAGATGTCTTTTGACTCAGGAGGTGGGTCATACAGTTGAAATTTTAGCGAGAAATTTCTATTGGGTCCAACACATTTAGTAAGAATGCAGAACTGTATAATCCATTACACGAATAAAAAGACTATAACATCGTGTAGCATGACGAACTGGAGTACTGTATCAGATTATTATAGATTCATGTGTATTTATATTCTGGGAAATACATATCACAACTGACAGTTCAGAGTTTTTCACTCATTTTTATCAGAAAATTATATATCAGATTGACCAAGACTGTCAAGCAGTCCAAGGCGAGGACACTATGAGGCAAGATCATCGTCTTGTCTAATATCTCCATTGTACTCACTCGCCATCATTAAGCCAGAAATGGAGCCTTGATAAACCTGACCAGGATATTGACGATGCTGTCAGTCTAATTATAGAGGACTGTATAACCAGGCTCATGGAGGGTAGAAACAAAACAAACATACATTTTCCGTCTCTGAGAGTATTGATGTTTTTTCTGCTCTTATTTACTTCGCAATATCATTTTTGTACTCTTGTGACCTTATAACTACATAGGTAGAACGGACCTTTGCACTTATTACCCCTTTCTAAACATATGGCGCCATCCTTATTGCGATTGATTAAATATTGTAGCCAGGGATTGTAGTTTGTAATTACCAATGTAAACGACGAGAACCTGGATTGCCATATTTTCCCTGAGCTTGATAAAAGGTTCCTACGCGAAATATCACTTATAAGGAGAAAATATTATAATTATACCAGATCAAATAAAATTTGTCTTTCGTTCGTAGGCAGTCATCATTCAAAACGTTTTTCAGTGTGAATGATTGCAGGATTCATCCTGAATGACGCTCAGTATTCGCAGGCTCATTCCATCATTACATCTCTCACACTATTGTATCTAAGGCAACGACATTAAATCAAGTACTCGCATTCCTTGAAGGAATATGGCAAGCGTTGAGACTGGTTGATTTGTAGCACAGTACCAATGAACAGTACGGTACATGGAAAGCATATATTATTCCCCAGGAATTTTTGTGTATGTTCAGACGAAATAATTTGTTGATCAGGGGAAGGCATGCATCTCAGTGAGTGAGGACAGACCGCTATGTCACACCTTTCTTAAAGAGAAGAACATTGACACCTGCCATAATCTCACAGTTGTGGATGAATGTCTCTTTTTTAAAGTATTTGATCAATAAGAATGCTATCCTGTGTATTGTCAGATTATTCCGTTCATTGCTCCCGCCATCTTCTTTAGTTATCGCTTTCTAAATTCAAACAAACACACGCTAGACAAAAAGAAAATCCGCCTGATATGGTAATAAGGAATGGAGTTTCGAGATCAAGTCAGAACGGTTGGTTAATCATTTAATTAGCTTATATGATCTTCATCATGCTGTCCACCATTCACTGAATGCAGATATTACTGTATACCTTCAACTGGATATACTGACGAAAGACTATCCGTTATCGCTATTGAGCCGATGTCTCTCTGATGGATTGTTATATCTTTCACCCAATCTAGGTAAACCAAGATGGTAAATCAGAGGACTACCATATAGACGTATCGCTATGAAAATTTCGTGAGAAATGTTCGCCGATATTCTGCGAGATACCATAATAAGCCAATCACGACCATTTCTGACTTTTATCTCTGACAATGATTGACGTTTACTTCACGGAGATTTACATCTTCGCGCGGCACAATCTTTTGATATTTTCTACCCCCTAACAAAGCCAGACTTCGACGGGAGTAAACTATTTGATCTTCAAGCACGCTGTCTGGAAATGATGCCATATTTGGATGTTTCTTGATAATGTTTATATTTTAGTCCGCGTGCTACCGTGTGTAATTACGGCGGGCGTGATTTCAACAAGCTAGCCACCTGATTGGCTAACAAATGTAGTTTCAGATTCGCATGGGATTTATATAGGGCTGAATTCAGATATAATATTCCGTAATATTATATCTGAGTTTACTGAGTTTGATCTTTCACCGCGCTGTTCATAGTGGCAGCATATTAACATTCCTGTCATACAATCCTGAGAACAGCGTGTGAGAACTATTACATATGACCATGGACACTATAATAAAGGGGACTGGTGAGCGGCTTAGTGTCTTTGAAGGCATGTTCCTTGCGCCAAGATAAGCAGTGATAAGAATCAGACACTTGTTGATTAGTTGACGCTCGCTAAAACAACACATATTGCGAGTCGTATAGTCAGCCGTCGCTTCCAACGTTCTTCACTTCAGCCGCGTCCATGAATCGCTGCCAAATCGCCGTTTTGTTCATTTTTCAAAGATTTTTTTCCATCATTTCACCTGAACAAAGTCGCATTTCAACTTCACAAAGCAGTTTTCGAACTACTTATGATTTACACAGTAATTTCCATTGGTCATAAAAAATGATGTAAAGCGCTACAATCGGTTGCATATTTGTCCGATAATTAGAAAAATTACATATTTTTCGACAGCCGTAAAACCGGAATTGCAATTATTTCCTATCCAAAATAGTAACACATTGTCGAGAAATATACAAGAGACGAAAGAATATAACCCAACAACATAAACAATATCTTTTTTTTGTCAAGATATCTTGTTTCATGTGTACACAAACTGGTTGTACAAATTGCTATCGTTCTATTTTCCCTCCAGCTATCCCGGCGAATAATTCGCACCGACAATCAACAAACTTTGAAAGAATATTTCTCACAATATATTGAAAACATCAGCATAAAGTTGACAGAAATAAGTATATAAATATGTTACTTACCCTGTTTCAAGCATAAAAGACACGAACTGTAACTGTGAGCCTCAAAATAATCCAGAAATTGCCAGAAGTATATTCAACGAAAAACAAAATGGCGTCAATCTGGTGAAATTTTCTCTCAAGTCTCCCGCTCGAGGTCACGTGATCCGCAAGGAACATCCGAGCGATTCACACCTTTGAACCTTTGATCTAAAGCCGCTCACCAGTCTCCTTTATTATAGGGTCTCTGATATGACCACCGGCATTCCCAAATTTCGTTTTCGGTTCTCGAGTAGCTTTCTTATTTCCAATTCCTAAACCAGAGAGATATTGAAACATATATTTCCTCGAACGAACAAAAGCAAAAATCTTTCAAGAGTAGGTGGTTCCCCTCGGCGTTGTATACATAAATATATAACAAACCTGCGCTGAAGTTTCAAAGCTGTAAACGTGTTCTTTTTTTGCAGAATACAATTAATTCTGTCACCTCTAGCTATCAACCGAAATAGATATATGTTTTGTGTGTGTGGTATTGAGGAGGGAGGAGGATACTATTTGTCGCTCTCCAGTATTTTTATGATTTTTCTGAATATGCATGTCCGGTATAAAAAGTAATATGTAAATATGTTTCTTCTATTACACCAGACAGGTTATTTTTTCAAATCTATGTAATAGCATTGATCCGTACCAGTAAAATGCTGATTGTATAAACGTTGTTTGTAGTGGGTGGAGCGTACACATCTGTCCTTTTGGGGGCGGACAATATTGCCCTAATTTTAAATGTTTGTGTCGTGCTATATTTTGTATTGAATGTTGTGGTCGTCCATGTACATTTACGTCGTCAATTTCCCGTGTACAAACGCTTAATTTAATGAGCAACATGGCGGCAATCTCGTTGAAGTCGGAAGATGGCTACGCAGGGAATCATGTGGGATATAGACGTGCTGTCGATCTTAAAGTGTGTGCAAGGTCCATTAGATCCGAAGCGATCGTCTGCGGACCCGAAGACAAATTGTCAGGCTTCCGTGAACACACTCGTGCACTGGTCTTGGCCAACGAGGGAGTTCGATTCAACCTGTCACCTTTTCTGGAACGAGGAGATAGGGGAGAGAAGTTCTGTAATGACAAACAAAGCAAATAGATACACATAACATAACATTAACATTTAATTCAATAAACAGGGTATACAGGATTTATATCGCGATAGGGTGCAATTCCCGAAAAGAAGATCCCTGATCTACAAATTACGTTTACCTGTACTTTTATAGTTACCTTTAAATGGAAGTCCAATATAATAAATATACATATATACAATTATTCACAAAAAGCTAGCCAACTCTAACAGGTCTGGTCGCGGCCACATTCTGGGCACGACTGGCGCCTCCGTGGTTAAGTCGGACGCGTGTCTTCCTTCCCTCGGTCTTCGTCCCCTTCCGGGCTGTTTGAACTTCTCGTCTTCGCCGTGTCTGGGTACTCGACCTGGCCTCTCCAAGAGTTGAAAACTGCCAATGTATTCGGACGGCCTGGGCACGCCAGGACTCTCACAGTACAAAGGCTTTTACGGCACCGGTCTCTCCGTAAAGCACCGCAGGACAAGTCAACCGCACGACTAACCACGGCAGCACCCAGGATAGGCAATATGTATGAATTGTCGAGATTTGCGTGTGTAAGGGTTAGAGGTTGGCAGCTCCTAGCCTGAGTTGGGTGTATAAGTAATTGTGTGAATGAGTAGGCCCAAGCCGGAGCGGGCTGTCAACCAGTGTAGGTAATTTGTATGGATATCAAGTCCTAGCCCAGGCCTGTGACTTGTGAGTGTAAGCGTGAAGTCGGTGATTGTGTGCATAAGTAAATGTGTGGTTCATTCTCCATGTAAGAATCACGAGACAATGAATACATTAGCCAAGTCTGGGAACAAAAATATGTCTAGACTTGTGCACGGACAATTGTTTGTGTATGTGGGTTTCAGGACTAAACCCTCACAGGTCGGCCCCAAATATTGCTAGGTCGGCAAAGTCCACCCTGATCGTCAACACAATTCGAATATCTGAAGATATAGTTTTTACTATATATGCATTTCGAACCAGCTACATTTCATGCAATTTGTGGACTCTACCGGTGGTGATAGGAGACAATGATAGAATGAATTTAATTCGGAATCTCCAAACATCCATTTTTATACTGTCCTGTATGAATGTTTTTACATTCATGACTCCTATAAAAACCTCGATTATAACAGCAATATTATTTCATTTGTCCACGACTACATCAGACAAACTGGTCGCTTCTAGATATATGTCTTACTAATGTATTACATTCTTATGGATTATCACACTTGTGCATAGCATGGCGTATGAAATGTTTTTTGTTTTGTTTTTTGTTTTTGTTTTGGTCTTTTTTCTTGTACATATGCACGCTCTACCTGTCTATTTTGTTGTATATACTGTAGCATTCACTACCGATTATCACCAAATCAGTACTTATTACTACACACTTGACCTAACCACTGTGTCATTTATCACCGAAAATACAAAATGCCAATCAGAAAATACAAAATGCCTGCCGCTGACTAGACCCCAACGGTGCGTGTGAGTTGAGGGCTAGGTACGAGTCTAGGAAATATAAGCACAATACTCTCCGTAATTCGGAAGTTTTCGAGGAACACTTACAGGGCTTCTCGATCAGTCAAACTGGAATTCCCTGGAAAAATATAGCAATGGAAGCGTAAGCTATAATACGAAACAGACTTAACCTGTAAATTTCAACCGCCAACTTCCTCTAGTAAATTTATACGATGACATCAAAGTTTACTTGCCCACTTCCGCATTTCGCCTGCCGTCCACACAGACTTGTGACGTCACCAAATGGGTTTATCGTTAACAGCGTCTGAGGCAAGCTGGCTTACATGGTCACTTTCACCGTCTCGCCCGATCATTTGATACAATTCCACCGGGATATCAAGGCAGTGTCTGTCTCCTGGATCAACGTAATACATTATTATAAGCCGAACTCCATTTATCTATTGAAACACAAGTTACTTTCATTATCAACGATAGTCACATGTCCAGAACATCAGCTACGATCATTAAGGGCGAACCACCCACGACTTTAGCTACAGCAGGATGACAATGACAGTTATGTTTTGGTTGTAGTGAAGATTTTTTCTCCAGCGGTAGGTTTCATTTCGATATATTGCACGCTGAATGTGCACGGACGGCAGAGTACACAAAAGAATGTACCCAGATGAGTTATGTGAATGCAGTGTATGACAAGTATGCAATGTACTTCAACGGATAGTCAGGGCTGATCCCGAGACAAATGCCACTCCGGTGTTACGGAAATTTGTTCAGGCGATGTATCAACTGGAGGTTGGAGGCGTTGTAGCGAAACTTTTTAAAACTGAAAATCTTACAACCATCACCCAAACTCTTAGGGTCTAAATTTTAACCCCGTGGAACAATGATGGGAAAGGTTTCAAGCAACAGACATAGGCTCCCAGTTCTACCGTATATAAATCTAGTCTGGTTTGCTTCGATGGTCATGAGATTCTGTTGCATGATTTTGTTCTCATCAAAATCTTGATTCAATTAAATTACCGACCGATGTTTATCTCAGCGATGGAAATTCCCTTTAGAAATTCGGGAACCAATGTCATTCGCACGAACTGCCTTGAATTGTCGAATTTCGGACCATACGCCAGCCATGATGAAGATATGAAAATGGTAGGAAGTAAGGCGACTTAATAAAGCTTATTTATGCCTGTAAACGAACCGGTTTCCAGGTTATTATTTCGTTAAATCAAATTACGTACACATTTTACTAATAATACTCGGAGGAACGAGACGGTAATTAGTCTCTCTACATAAACAAGAGGGCATCGTCCCTCTTTATTGAGTTTGCACTTTTTATGTTCATGCAAGCAGCCAGACACCAATTATAGTTGTCTTCTAGAAGAGTCTGATAAGTGCCAATTATGTCAGCTACTTCGATCAATATTTCCAGTGACAATGAGTAATTAGTCTGTAGCCTGACCTTACAACATTTATATCTGCATCTTTAAATAACAGACGAAGATATTAAAGTTGCAGTAAAAGTTACAATAGCGTTTACCAAGAACATCTACAATAAACGCACACGATGTCGGGCATTGCAGGTTGGTTTTTCCACATATTCTTGCGTTTACCATGTTTACTCTATGTTGATGTGTTTACTCCATCAGACGTCCTCGATGCTAATCCATTGACATCAGATAAGTTAATTATTTGAGCTGATGTGTCATCTCAGCTCATGAGTGAGCGTATCTAATTCCGCTAGAGCCGGTGCTAGGGGCCGTGTGGATAATTCATACCTTCTATATGATTATCTACAGCAAAAGCGCGGCTGAGATACCAATACAATTAGACGTCCGTCATTCAATATCCACGGGTCGACTATTAACCCTATCTGTCCTGGGCTTTTTCATTTTCAAAAACGGCAATTTTTGGTCGATTTTTCCGTCAGATTTGTCGAATTTTTCATTAATGCAATTTCTCCTCAAAAACCGCGTGATAAATTAGTAAAAATTAATGTGATGTGAAATAAAATAGTTTTTGCCCATTTTTCATCGTGGAAAAGCAGAAATTTTTAAGAAATATGACGAAAAATCATTTTTCTGGTGCCCCAGGTGGCCGCCATCTTGAATTTACCTATGATCCTCTACTCAGGGGTTATGCACATAGGCTCAAAAATAACCGCAATATGATAAACTATAAAGTCACATAGTGTCAGCTCTCAATTTTATGTCGTTCCGGATACCGGCAAGACATCATGATGTTTCAAACATATCAAATCCCTATTGCTGGTCAGTATTCATAATCCATGATATAATTTTCGTTGTAGACTCGGTATCCACAGAATTTCCTGTGGAGGCTATCCGGTCAACTTTCCATACCTTTAACATATCTCACCAATTTTGACCAATCTGATTAGAATCAGATCATAACTCCCCCTGTCTTCAATTTGGTGGATTTAGATCGGAAAACATCATTATCGCTCTCTCAATCTATCTCGTAGTTAAGCTTCTAGTTAAGCTTCGGTCGTCTTCTTTGTGGATTTAAGTGGTCTTACGATCGATCAATTTTAAAATTTATCTGAGCACGAAGGAGATATATCGATTGTATCAGATCTAGATCAGCCACAAGACATATAGGGAACGTTGTTTTATTTCAACCAAATTGAAAATGAAATATAGATTAGGCTTAATGGGTACTTCAGCTAAAAATTCAAATGAAATTTTGTAGTCAAATTCGGTTTTACTATGAAAAACATTAGTCAAGGTGTAGTATGAACATACTAATAATATATTCAACCCTATCTGGCCTGGTCGATTTGGGGTGTACTGCGGCCTGGGGGACACAGTGCCTCCCCCATCTATATTTTCGCTATCCCTAAGGCTAGAGTGCTGAAACTTACCACACTATATGTTTGGGCCAAGCTCTACTAGAAAATGTAAAAAAAAAAAATCTAAGACGGCCGCCATGATGACGTCACAGTGACGTCATATTAAAAAAAAAAAAATTCGATCAGAATTTTTCGATTTTTTTATTTATATGTTTTCTTCACAAAGGGGTCCATGATAAATTAGTAAATAATAATCCAATATGAAATAAAATAGGTGTTACCCACTTTTCCATGCAGAAAAGCAAAATAATTGAAGAAATCTGACGAAAATATCGCTTTTCTGGTACCCCACATGGACGCCATTTTGAATTTTACCATGATCCTCTGCACGGGGAGGTCATGCAAATAGGCTCAAATGACCCCAATATAACAATCTACAAAATCACAGTCTCAGCTCTCATTTTTTTGCTTTTTTTTGTTCCGGAGATAGGAGCAAAAAACCAACAGGGGGCGGAAAGTGCCCCCCTTCCCAGGTCAGAGAGGGTTAAGATGCCCACTTCTCTGGGGAACCAGACCAGCCAAATGCAGCTGTTTGAGTTCCCCTTTGCGTATCTGTACATATAGAACCTGAAAAAAATAATAAATACCGACCGGTTTCAGACTAAATTCAATTTTCGGGATCTACGACAGATGTAAGTTAGCACTGGCACTGGTAGACCAATCAACAGTCTGGAATTTTAAAAGTTATCCCGTGGACATAATCATTGTTGATTATATAATATCTTATTGACGAGGATCTTCGAATTTTATCACCATCAAAATGGAATCCTCAGACAGTAATTACTCGTCTTCGTGGACAATTTGATCTAGCCTGACAGAGAATGACAGCAGTTCATCGGGGTTTTCATTGAAGGTAGTCATTCGACTTTTGCCTGACATCGTGGTATTCACATCTCCTTCAACGAATGGGGTCAATGGCAAAACTGCCTTTGTGCGTTAAGACAAAATGGATTCTGGGACGAAGGAATTTGACTAAATGGGGAGTAGATTGTAGTTAACTAACCATCCTCGACGTTAATATGCTTGTTCTGTGATATGAAGGAGAAAATCTCGCTGTTTCTGTGTCAAGAACATATCAGATATTGTGACGAACACCCAGCTATTCCTAAACGTATGTTGTTTCTTTGACAGGAATTTCCGCACATTCGGGTGATCACGGTTTTTTATGCCATCACCAGCAGATATGAAGGGAATTCAAGGATACTTTGTATGTGGACCTGACATTCTGATGTCGACTAAATCGTTCCGTTCAATAATGGGGAAATCATATATGTCGCATCTTGCCTTCTACGTCTTGATGTTAAACGAAAGTATATGACGTCACTTCCTCCAATTGCCCATGTTCGTGGTAAGAACAGCCCGCATTAACATGCTCAGATGTTTTACAATTGCGTGATATCATAGCTGACATTTATTGTGTTCCGATTTATCCCTGAAAATTTTGCGACACTGGCGAAAGGACACAATCAAACGACCAACTTGCTCGTCTCAGATCACAGTTTGCCTTCTCAAAATCCGTTGAATTGCAGTGTGGGTTGGCACATGTCATGTGAAGGGAGAGAGAGAGAGAGAGAGAGAGATAATTAAGGTTTAATGTCGCGTTCAGCAATATTTCAGCTATATAGCGCCGATCAAACAAAACTCGAAGTATTCAAGCTAATAACTCAGCAAACCAATGCATCAAAACAGACACATACATTAAAATTTTTCCAACAAACCGATCTCTCTCAAATAATCTAAATACAATCTTCTTTTACTCGACTAAAAAGATCTTCCAACGTAGCTGCTCGATAAAAAGCATCTCTTACAATCTTAAAATCTATACAGTCGATAAGAATATGTTTCACCGTGAGATCTTCGTGGCATGGAAGACATCTTGGGATCGGCTCTTTTTTCAGTAAATATTCGTGAGTTAATCGTGTATGGCCTATCCTACATCGTCTAATCATGGTCTGATAGAAACGTTTTCTGGCTGTTCAGATGAGTATAACCAACTCGTGAAGTTTTTTATTATCCATAGTATCCCATAAAGGGAAGGAAATTTTGGCTTAATGTCACACTCAAGTTTGTTTCACTCATATGGTGAGAGTCAGTTTGATTGGTGGAGGAAGCCGGAGTACCCGGAGAGAACCACCGCCCTTCGGCAAGTAACTGACAAACTTTCACACATGGACCAGCTGGGCTCCAACCCGTACCGGTTCAGCGGTGTGAGGCTAGCGGTCACCAGCGAAGCGCCTTAGACCACTCGGCCACCGAGGGCCCCGTATCCCATAAAGATTGAAATAACTTTCTCACATAAGCAGTGATAGATGGTCTGAAATCAACGGGATCAACCTCATTATTTAGGACTGCCTTAGAAAAAATACCAGCTTTAGTATTACATTTGATGTCAACGTGACTAGGTACCCAACAAATCACAATATCGATCTTTTGATCAAATCAAATGTCATATAACTGTAGAATATCCAAGATGGTCGGATGAGTTGAATCTGTTGAAGGCATGACAGTGAATCTGAGAATATGACATATTTTCCCCCTTTTAGTGAACCCAATACCTTCTAAAGCCGAGAACAGAGCTTTTGCTTCTGCAGTGAATATGGAACTTTTACCTGGTAGACGATAGATTTTAGTTCTGTAGCTAAAGATATTTGCACAGGATACTCTCTCACCATCCTTAGAACCATCTGTATAAATAGCCTGATGCGATCTGTATTTCTCTCTCAGTAAACCAAATTATTGTGTATATACGAGCTGGTTCATTTCTGCGTATGTATATTTCGTCAGTGTAATACCTAATTCTGGTTTGGCTAACTGCCATGGTGTAGTTGGCAAGAGCTTGTTAGGTATATTTTGACTAAGCTTAATATCAGCTGTTACAATGTGTGGTTTCATAAACGAATTCCAAGAGTTGGAATAATGCAGGGTTTCTTTAAATAGAAATCCCCGTACAGAGGGTTGAAAACACAGTTATATGCAAGATTAGAGTGGTTTGATCGCAATTTGGTGATATATTGCAGTGATAGTTTGATTCTTCGAAGTTCTAAGGGAAGTTCATCTGCTTCAACATATAAATTTTCTTTATGGGATGTTCTGAACGCACCGAGGCAAAGCCTCAGTCCTTGATGGAGAATAGGATCTAGCTTTGCCAAGTTTGACTTGCTTGCACCGTTGTAAACAAGAGCCATAATCAAGTTTAGAACGAACAAGTGATCGATATAAATGGAGGAGAAATGGAAACTAACTTTAACAAATCTAGAGCTTTCGTGCATTTGGCTTCCAAGCAATTTATATGCGATTGAATGTTAATCGTTGGTCAAACAATATGCCTAAGAATTTGACCTCTTTTGCCTCTTTGATTTCAGTTCCATCTAATGTAAGTACTGGATCTTTGTGCTGGAAATATTTTCTGCAAAAGTGTATACAATTTGTCTTAGCTCTGGAGGATCGGAAGCCATTTTCCAGACACAATTTCTGAATTCTATTTAGACAAAGTTGTAATGTTCTCTCAATATTGTGTATAATTTTTCTACTACATGATATGTTGAAATCGTCTACAAAGAGTGAACCATCAATTCATTTATTCAGAACTGCAGCTAAGCTGTTGATTTTGATAATAAACAGAGTGGTAGACAAAATAATGCCATGTGGGACACCCTGATCTTGATCAAAATGATCAGACATGGTTTTGGTTGTACCTAAACGAATTTGGAATTGTCTATCATTCAAAAAGTTGAAATAAAAACGGGTAAACGGCCTTTTAATCCCATATTTTGTAGATCTTTCGGAATCCCGTATTTCCATGTAGTATCATTGGCCTTTTCTAAATCAAAAAAGCTGGAAACCATATGTTCATTCTTGGCGAAAGTATTCTTGACATATGAATCTAATCTGACTAAATGATCAATGATACTTCTATTTTTACGGAAACCAGCTTGAATATCAGTAAGTTTCTTTTCAGTTTCCAGGTACCAAACAAGGCGATCATTTATCATGAGTTCCATTGTTTTGCAAAAACAGCTAGTCAGTGAAATGGGACGATAATTACCAGGATATGTATGGCTATGGCCAGGCTTTGGTACTGGTATAAATAGAACGTCTTCTTTTATCCAAAGTCTATTGAATATGCATAATAGGATTTCTAGAGAAGATTCGAGTAGATGTTTCAAAAGCTGATGATGAATATTAGCAAGGCCTGCAGCAGAATCGTTAGCTATCGTGAGAGAAGCGTGAAGTTCCGCAATTGTAAACATAACGGTATAGCCGTCACGGGTAACGGAGGGGAATTTAATTTTGTTTTTCTCTTCTCTTTTTTGGAAACTTTGAAATTTAGGTACATAATTTTCTGACGGAGAGTTTTTGGCAATTGTTTCGCCTAATCTATTTGCAATTTCTACTTTGTCAGTTATCACCTGGTTTTCATCGTTGAGATGATGAACGCTGGACTTGGAGCTTTTACCTTTTATTCTTTGGATCATATTCCAAACTTTTGTTATAAGAGTATGTGTATTGATCTTAGAAACATAAGTTTTCAAAGAATCACGTTTATTCTGTTTCATGGTTCTACGAGCTTTAGCTCTTGTAACTCGGAGAACTTGCACATTTTCAGGATTAGGATGTCGGCGGAAATATCGTTCAGCTTTCTTTCTACATTTTCTTGCTTCTTTGCATTCATCATTAAACAAAGGTTTTTTAATATGTGCAACTCCTTTAGATGTGGGAATGGTTTGGTTGGCAATTTCTATCAGCATATGTGAGAATAACTGTATAACATCATTGAAAAAGACTGCTTGTAGTTTCTGTGAACAAAGCCTTTCAAATTCTAGCCAATTTGCTTCCCTAAACTTATACCTTGTTAAAGGGGGATCATCAGCTGAGTGAACAGCTCTTAAAACAGTGGGAAAGTGATCACTTCCACAAAGATTCTCATGAACTGACCAAGTAAGTTCTTCGAGAATAGGAAGGTCGCCAAGTGAGATATCTAACACTGAATAGGTTCCATGAGCTGAGGACAAATGTGTATAAGAACCATCATTAAAACTACACAAAGAAGAAGAGCGTGAAGAGCGGCAAGTGGTAATGAACAACATCAGTAGATTCAGACTGAGAAAGGCCAGAAAAGATCAGTTTTCCAGAGGCGAACTGAGGCCGTTTATCCTGGGGCACAAAGGGACAAATCAGTGGCGTATTCTAAAATTGATAATACATGAATCGCAGATTCAGTCTGATCAAGAGATTTGTACAATTAAACTTCTGTCCCATTTGTTAACACGAGCCCTGCAGGCAGTTAAATCATTTTGGGCAGTTATTGTGCTGCCATTTAAAAAAATTCACATGTCGAATGCATATATATACTTAAATACTCTATTAGTCCTACGGAAGAACTAGACGGTAAAGGACAGGCACCATTTACACATGTATTTACTTAGGATTTCTCGACTCTCTACACCACTATTGCTCATTAGGACCTCATTGTACACCAGTTCAATTAAACTGGTCCCCGGTGTGTTAATGTCAAAAGTCATAAGCCTTTCCTTACTTGTACTGCGAGTAAAGGATATCATTCTTGGGGTGTTTCTTTCTTGACAGAATTGCTTGCATTTTTCATTAACAATATATATGTGAAACTATACAAAACCATATACGAACAGCGTATAGGTATCCGAAACGGTACAAATTATGCACCACGTTTGGCAGACCTATATCTGTTCTCGTATAAATACGCCTAAATGCAGCAATTGTCAAAAGATAATCATTTCAAAGCCCGTTTCACCAAAGGCTATATATGCCCTATCTCGTAGCACAGAATAACTCCTATATCAGTGACTCTGTGAAGGATATCTACCGCTCTTCACTGGATTTGAAGAAAACCACTGATAGCCTACATGAAACATCATACCCAGGGCTATACCTTTACAAGAATGATCAAGGCTTACTCTCACGCCGACGTTTGCAATAAGAGAGAAATATTTAACTACCCATTTCCGGATAGAAATATTCCAGAAGGACATATCTCGCCTGGCAGCATTGCTAGATCCTGCAAATCTTTGAGGACTTTAATCAACGCCTCAGAATATTACTGCAGCAGCTTGTCAAACAGGGCTCTACCACCAAACGCCTCTATTCAAAGTTTCTCAAATTCGGTGACGAATATCGTACACAGACGGCAAAATACAATCGTAGTGTGCAATATCGCTGCCTCTGCGTTTCACTTAACCCGATGCTGGGGCCGTTTGAATATAATTTGTTTTACGTCTTCATGGTGTTCAAATGAACAAGCACAAACAAAGCGCGACTGAGATACATACTCTTGAAACGACTTGAAGATTCATTTTGATGAAGGAAAATGGTCATTGATTAGAATGTTATGCATAGAACACCATCGTGTCTTGCCGACATTATTGAAAGCAACTGACCGATTCTCTCTTGTATGAAACCATCTTGTGTTTTTCATTATTTTTATTCCATACACTTTTGAAATTGATGCTAACGTTTTAACATTTAGTCGAATTAGGTATTTCGATTATCTACGCGGACATTCTTTGATGGATTGTATCAAATGAGATTTGATACAATCGAAGAGAAATTAAAAATGCTGCTTCTAACTTCTATACTTCACGTATATATTTGTTCGAATTCTGGAAGAATAGAAAGAAAACTGGAATACTGTTTTGTAAAATCAAGGTTCAAATAGATGACAGCTTATCAAAGAGTTTGTTGCTTAAACTCTGAATTCCTCAATATTCGCAATATAGTTTGTATTTTAAATCGGTCACAACATGGCATAGCCATGAAAGAAATAAGCTGGACATAGTCTCACAGTTGACAGCAACATTTGATATGGATACAGATTATTATAGATTCATGTAGATTTACGTTTGGGAGAGTACATTTTATAACTGACAGTTTAGAGTTTTTCAATATATTGTTTTCAGTCAGTTATATATCGGGTTGGACAACCCTCTCAAGCAGCCCAATGTGAGGACACTCCATGACAAAATATGCCTAATACATCCTCTTCCTGTCTAATATCTCCATTGTAAAATATCGACCTTGTCATATATTTACCGCCAATGCCATAGCATCAGTCCCGGTATATACCGAACCAAAAAAGGCCCGGCGGAAGCCCATGTACATCATTCGCCATCATTAAGCCAAAAATGGAGCTTTGATAAACCTAGTCCGGATATTGACGATGCTGCCTGTCTAATTAATGAGGACCTTATAAGCAGACCAGCTTGTATATTCATGAAGGGTAGAAGAAAGATATACCTAAGTAAGTGCCAAGGTCTGTAAATCTGAAACTGAACGCAATTTTTTTCAACGCTTTCCGAATCTGAGAGTATTGAGTTTTTTTCTGATTTCACTTACTTTAAAATATAACTTTACACTAAGACGACCCGAGCACTTATAACAACTTAGGTAGAACGGATCTTTGCACTTGTTATTCCTTTCCAAACATATGGCGCCATCTCTATCGCGATTGATTAAATATTGGAGCCTGGGATTGTAGTTCGGAAGACCGATGTAGGCAACCAGGACTTGGATTGTCATATACTTCTTAAGCTTGATAAATGAGTTCTATGTGAGGGATATCACTTATAAGAAGGAAATATTATAACGTAGTTGCCAGATCAGATATTAGTCTTTCGTCCATGGGCAGTCATTATTCAAAACGCTTGTCAGCGCAAATGGTTGCAAGACCCATCTCGAAAGATACTCAATATTCGCAGAGCTATTCCATAATTACATCTCTCAGACTAATGTATCCAATTCTTTAAGTTAACGTCCGTGAATCAAGTGCTCATAATCCGTAAAGAGAAATGGCAGGTTTTGGAATTTGGTTGATTTTTAGCAAAGTGCCAAGGAACGCTTCATGAAAAGCCTATTTTGTGTCTCATGCATTTTTGTGTATACGAGGGGAAGGCATGCATCTCAGAGAGTGACGGCAGACTGGAATGTCACATCATTTTTAAACAAAAGAAGGCTGACCCCTGCCATAATCTGGTCGCTGTGGTTGACTCTCTCTCTCTCTCAAGCAATTTCACCAATGAGAATTCTAGCCTGTGTATAAAGTCCAAAATAATAGTGGACTGTCTCGACTTTCCCTCAAAAGACAGGACAGAGAAAACAAAGAAATAATCAAAAGTGTTGTATAAAATGTTTATTTCGTGGAAATATAAGTGTTCACATCTGAGTATCCATGTCAAATGCTAACTTGGGAAACCCGCCTATTGAAGGAATGTTCTGAGAATGAAAATTCTTGTTTGGAATGCTCGTACGCTGACTAGATCTACCAGCATTCTGAGGAAATTTCCTCAAAATCGTAATCTATCGTTCAGAATAAAGGTCCATGTTCACTGGCCAAGTATGACCGATAGCCCAATTGTAAAAGTTAACAGTCCATGTGCATTGGATAAATATATGGCACTCAGATTTTTGAAGAAATTTCCTCAAAGTGAAAATATATCATTCAGAATGTTTGTCCATGAGCGTCTGTTAACTATATGGCACACAGATTTTTTGAGGAAATTTCCTCAAACTGAAAATCTACCTTTTTATGGTAGACCATTTCCATAGAGTAGCTATAAAGGCAAACAAGATTTTCAGGATATGTCCTCAGAATCAACCGTTGTCCATGCTGACAAGGCAGCAGTGTTTTGAAGAAAAACTGGAAATATACCGTAACGGTTTTAGATTAGCTGACCGACACACCAGTTTTTGAGGAAATTTCCTCAAATAATTGTTCACCAACAGATTGTCACTCTGGCAGGAATTCCATCGAATTTGAAATCTACGTTTCGGAATGGCAATCCATTGTCAACGAAAAAGATTTTGAGAAAATGCCCTCCATCAAAATCCATTTGTAAGGTGGCAGCGTTTTGAAGAAACTTCCTCAAACTAGAAACGTACATCTGGGACATCGCGTTTTTGAGGAAATTTCCTCAAAACACTTTCTTCAAAACACTGCGGCCTTGCCAATATGGACAAACGGTAGAGTGTGAGTACTTTTCCTGAAAATCTTGTTTGCCTATATAGCTAGTCTATGGAAATGGTCTACCATATAAAGGGCAGATTTTCAGTTTGAGGAAATTTCCTCAAAAAAACAAGTTTTTGAGGAAATTTCCTCAAAAGATTGTTCACCAACATATTGTCACTCTGGCAGAAATTCCCTGTATTTTGAAATCTACGTTTCGGTATGGTAGTCCATTTTCATACACTATCTGTGTAGAACGAAGAAGATTTTGAGAAAATGTCCTCCCGTCAAAATCCACCTTTCGCAAAAATTGTTTATGTTCAAAGACTAAGGTGGCAGAGTTTTGAAGAAACTTCCTCAAACTAGAAATGTACCATCTGGGATTAGCTGCACGGTACATCCTTTCTTTTTGAGGAAATTTCCTCAAATGTTCGTTCACCAACATATTGTCAATCTATCAGAAATAAATGTCTATGCTGACAGGCTAAGACAGCTCTTTTGAGGAAATTTCCTCAAAATCTAACTAAGCCAATTGAAATGGTTTCACATGATCATGGGACACAGTATATCGGCTGATTGAAAGTTTTTCGTTCGGAAGGATTTTCTACAGTGGCCCTGAGTAATTTGTCGAAATTAGCACAACTTGAATGTATTGTCTTCGGTAATAGGCTAAACGATAGTAATAGCTTTATTTAGTCTGGATTTAAAAACCTATATCATTCGGAATGACAGCTGAGATAATTAAATTTGGGTACATTAACAGGTTTAGGTCCACGGCACACAGCTTCATGAGAAGTTTTTTTTCAGATGAAACGCTATCATTTAAATCAGTTGCTCATGATCAAATTTGTAGGCTGCGAAACAATCACACGACATTTGAGAATGATTGACCATTTTCAAGTATGTGAATCAAGAAAAGCATTGATTGCCGCGCAGGTTGGGTTGATTCTGTATAGCATGAGCTAACTTAGGCAAACATGGAGCAAATATACCATTCTGATTGACTGAGATAAGGAAAATTGTTGTTTTCAGATAATCTTATCGAACTGATCCCATACCTTTCAGAATAATTGACCAGAACCGCTTTGAAGTCGGTCTGACCTTCGAGTTATCCCCATGCACAGACGTTATGGGGGTTATTTCTTCAAAATGGAAAGGTACCATTTTAGGAATGGCTGTATATAAAACCAGAGTGTTTTGCAGAATTCGAGAACTGTATTTATAATATTCGAAGTTGATCATATTCGGCAATATTATGGAGAACACAATTTTAAATATAGAACTGGATCAAATACATTAGGGTTGTATTTTTGGCGCCAGCATTATTCAACAAATTTAGAGAACCGCTTTCGACCTGAATAACAATAACCCAAATGATCTGAGGTCATTCTCAGGAAGATGTTTTTAACTGCTCTTAACGACCGCGGTGATATTGAAGTATGGTGATCAACATATTCAAAGATTTCATGGAATTGAGATTCAGTGATGTTCAAAGGTGACCTCTAGCAATACAGTGCTAAGTTATAATTATTTTTAGGGCTACTGTTACGATAGTAACAGGTTACTATAGGGCTTATTTGAGAAATTGCGCTTAATTACTGAATATGCAGTAACGAAGGTATTTGCGATTCATATTCATCAAAGAAACACTCCAATATTTTAACTTATTCAAATAAAACGCTTGGTTACCATATTCTGAAACAAATGACCACCATGTCGCTAAAATCGGAAGACTATACATTAAGAAAAGAAAATGTCATTATTTTTCTATCAAATTATCTACAGATCATTGCATTACATCATCAAAGCTCAATTGCACACCACATTTGTACAAGATAAGAAGCTCGTTGAAATCCATTATTTCAACAACCAATATGAATATCTTCATGAAATAAATGTAAATAAAAACCAACAAATCAGTAATAATGGCAATCTCATGCTCTAAAGTTTGAAAATTCCATTTGGATTCCTCGTTAATGATATTCGAAATGATCAGTCATAAAGTAGCGAGAACGTGTTCTTAAGTAGACTCTAGTGAATGCTTCCATTCAACAATCGTACAATCGTGAAGCGTGGGGATAATATTTATGCTTCTGTAATTAAAAATGTGTGTTTTCCATATGATATTGATTATCAGCATGATTGAACAAGGATTGTTCAAATAATACTAAAAAGACCGTAATATATTTGAGCAAATACTAGAATCATGCAACCACTGGGCATATATTACCGAGGCGAATAACAGAAGTAGCTGATTTCTAAATCACTTGAATATAGCAAATGACCGTCGCAAATCCTAAATAAAATGTTTGAATTGTATAAACAAACAAAGATGGTCATATCAGGTTCATGGGGGTTTTCAAATGATGCAACATATAGTTACAGATTTGCGAAGGCATACTGTTCAGCGCAACCCATATGCGTGCCAGTGTTGAGATAAGCATGTCAGAAGAACATATCCCCTGTATAAATACTTGTAGATAAATCGATGTGCACACGAGTTCGAGGAGACACTGTAGCAAATACCGCAGAAAGGCTGCACATGTCAGCAAATATATAACGTGCCAGACATCGTTGGACTTGTCGAAAGGATCACATTCAGTTAGAATTAGACGAGCTGATTGATTTGACTTCCGTTTTTCTGCAGAGAAAAAGACAACTTAGATCAGCAAAAATCGTGAACGAACATGTGCGCATAGCGCTTCTATCAATCATACGAGGTCTTGTGAAATCTGAAAAACACCCTTATTTTTCAAATATCCACGAGTATTAAGCTCATGTTTAGAACGCTTGATTTCATCAATGGGTCATTCCACATCATATAAACCGGATGTTGGATATCATCGCTACCGATTTATTTGAAATACAGCATGAATATTTGATATATAATAAACACTTGAATCCCATATTAGACATATCTAGTTCAACAACTGGCTCAGTTATCAGTCAGTGAAATCTGACTAAATGTCCATCCGCTGCCATATTAGTAGTATATAAAACGCTTCTGGTGTCCCATTTTAGGGACAGAAATCTTTGTTGGCACAATTCCTGGTTATCTCCCCTGATTCGCACATTTCTGCTCCTAAATAGGACGCCAGATGTCCTTTTACTACTTATCAAATTGACGACACTATGACGTCACATCCGGTCAGGTAACATCCGGGTCACATCTGCGTCAAAGGTCACTTCCAGTCACGTGACGGCCCAGCAAGAGTTATCTGCCCGTACATTAGAAGAACCCATGGAGAATGGTGCGCAAGGGTCAAATAGCGCTGGGGTGGACGTTTTGGGGTCTAGATGGGCCTCTCATGGTCCGATGGGATCGAGTGAGGTGCCAAAGTGAAGCACTCCTCCTGGGCGATCAGGTCGTGGATAGGAGCATGCAAAATTAAGATTGCGGTTGAACCTAGAACTAGGCCCATGGGCTTATACAGGGATCTATTATTCTGGGTATTTTATTAAATACATCAACCTGCTGACTTGGCTGTATTGCACTGGCGAGTACACGCCGATCTTGAATCTTGGAGGTGGCCCAATTTCGGCCAAGACTCTGGTTGCACGGTGCTGCAATATGAGATTTTTTTATAAATTTAAGGGTCCACTGCATGCATTACAATGTTGTTGTTGTAAACACGGGTTGGTGTCATGCTAAAAAAGATCCAGTATCTCGGAAATAAATCACAGGAACGTCAAACTTAACACTGAATTTGGGTTGCCCTGGTGCAATTAACCGGTCAATATTTAAATAATACACGCAGGAAATAAGCAATCAGAGATTGCTGAATTGTATGACCCCCATTCCGCTTTAGTCCAACACTGCCCCGCCATTGTTCTGTTCTGTATTAACCGAGATCCAACGTGGACAAATATATTTCCCAGCCAGTCAGGTTTGAGGAACGAAGGGCCATAACTCTTGTAAATAATCCCTGATGCTTACTTCTCCCCATCATCTCTGATTCTATTCGAATAATCCTGCCATTTCCCCTGACCCGTATGTACCTGATTCGCCTAGTCCAACTCTTTTCGTACTTCCCAAACATCCCTAATAAAATCATTAATGTACCTAATCCAAGTACCTCAGTTAAACATGTATTATACTGTTTGGTTTGTATAACTGCATGGAACTGTACGGTTCCCCAAAAAGGGACAACACACAGTATAATCCGTCGACCACATGGACAAAATCACTTGGCATGGTATTTTTTGTTAGAATTGACAACTATGCTTGTCTTTGGAATATCAATCTTTACAACGTATGGGCTGGGGGGGGGGGAGGGGGTGCCCAGCTGAAATTTCATTTTTTTGACATAAGTTGTCAGTTTTTACGGCATAAGGACAAAACTGAAAAAAATTCAGTTTGGTACTTTATTATTCTAAAAAATTCGGGCTGAAGAAAATATAACGTACTCTGTTATGTTGCTGATATACTGCACATGATTGCTAATTCCGTGTTTAATCTCAGGCCATAAAACACAGACGGAGATTTTAAACACAAACACCCGTATTCTCGGTTTCAGTTTTAACGTACATATATATGAGGGGATGCTTGTCTGAGTTTCAGTATATATATGTACTTTCCATAAGGCGGCAAGTGTGAACAACGATGAGCCAGCATGTCCGCTTCTTGTTCCATGATAACACAATGTTTAATGTGTTAACTTTTGCACTGGACAATGTGTGAGGTGTGAGTTGTGGAAAAGGCGGAGTGGGCCTATCCAAATATCAGTTAAACTAATTATTAATATTCTTCTCTGAACCCTAGCATGAAGGGTTGACGAAAATTATGAATGGAAATGACAAAGCTGCATGATTATAGAAATACAGTAGTACCGTTAGTGACTAATTTTGTTGTGATTTATTGTTTAACCTTCTGAGTATGGCATCATTCGAAACCTCATTTTACATTTGTTTCACTCTCATTTGGTGGAAATGATGCCATGACACTCGTGCGCAGTCATGGAGTGGCTGCGAAAGATGGCATTTTGGGGGAATTAATTATTTGATCATTTTCACCCCATAATAAGATATATAAAATTCCTATTTACTTTGCTCCAGACGCAGATGAAAGGTTTGAGGAAGCAATGTTTTATCGGTGTGATGACCGAGAGAAATCGCCTCCGGGCAGAAGTAGAGGGAATATTGGTGAGAAAGGTGAATGATATAACTTATCAGTGGTGAGAAATGTGGACATATATCGTTCATGATGCAAATTTCAACGTACCCAGTAGTATAGGACTCGTAAATATCTTAGTTTTTTCTAACTAAACATGAGCAATTGGCGAAAACCAGTGATGAATGCTTTTGACAGATATGTTCTTGTGGGCCCCTATTGTCTTGAAAATCTCTTTGAGTTTTCTTTTAATACAATTTTACGTGGAATTCTCTTGTATTCATCTGAATAATACCACTTTTCCGAAGACTGGTCACAAACATTTAAACGTATCCGTTCAGGTAGCGGTACCGATCTATAGAAGTTGAGAAATAATGGCTTGAAGTGCATTGTTTTTTACATACAGACGGGTTTGGCTAATTAAGAGAATCCCAAATATGATGATTAACTGTCAACGAACCAAATGTATAGAATGTGGCATTGGTTTATTGGGCGGGGCGTGGGAGGGGCGGGGGTGAATAATAGCATCGACTACAAAACATTATATCCTATCTCTAGAACGGCACACTGCGACTTCGTAGCATCCATCCTATTTGCATAACCCACTGAGCATAAGATCGGTCACTTCAAGAGAGACCTTCTCTGAAATTGTCAGCATAACTACGTCACTTCGGGCAGATACCTTTTTATTTGCGTAACATACTTGTGTCCTTTCATCCGAGACTCTCTCCAAAATGGTCAGCGTCACTACGTCACTCCGGGAAGATACCTTTTAATTTGCGTAATTTACCTGCGTAACTTCAGTTCAGACTCCCTCTAAAATTGTCAGCGTAACTACGTCACTTCGGACAGATACCTTTTTATTTGCGTAACATACTAGCGTCATTTCATCCGAGACTCTCTGAAATGGTCATCACTCTGGAAAGATACCTTTTAATTTGTGTAACGTACCTGCGTAACTTCAGGTGAGACTCCATCTAAAATTGTCAGCGTAACTACGTCACTTCGGACAGATACCTTTTTATTTGCGTAACGTAACTGCGTCACTTCAAGAGAGACCTTCTCTGAAATTGTCAGCGCAACTACGTCACTTCGGACAGATACCTTTTTATTTGCGTAACGTAACTGCGTCACTTCAAGAGAGACCTTCTCTGAAATTGTCAGCGTAACTACGTCACTTCGGACAGATACCTTTTCATTTGCGTAACCTACCTGCGGAACTTCAGGTGAGACTCCCTGTAAAATTTTCAGCATCACTACTTCACTCTGAACAGTTTTGCACATGGGCAAACTACATGTACTTTTCACATGATAACTTATATCAATGGGAAAAATAATCTTGATAAACTTTTTATCACTTGGTCAACAGAGGTATAACATTGAACTGAAAAGCGATCAGAATATTTGAGTATCTTCATTGCACGAAAGAGAAGACATCCCTAGATATTTCAATGATGGACATTGTTTAACCAAGAAATGCTATAGAACTCCAAATAGACAAACTACATGTATTCATCAAGTGTTAGGCTGGATGCTTACATCTGGATTTCAAATATTATTTGTTGAACCAAGAAATGCTATAGAAATTCAAAAGTGACAGGTTACCGGTAATACTTATTACAGAGAGACCTTCTCTGAAATTGTCAGCGTAACTACGTCACTTCGGACAGATACCTTTTTATTTGCGCAAGGTAAATGCGTCACTTCAACAGAAACCTCTGAAATTGTCAGCGTAACTACGTCACTTCGGTCAGATACATTTTTATTTGCGTAACATACTTGCGCCATTTCATCCGAGACTCTCTCTGAAATGGTCAGCGTCACTACGGAAAGATACCTTTTAATTTGCGTAACGTACCTGCGTAACTTCAGGTGAGACTCCCTCTAAAATTGTCAGCGTAACTACGTCACTTCGGACAGATACCTTTTTATTTGCGTAACGTAACTGCGTCACTTCAAGAGAGACTTTTCTGAAATTGTCAGCGTAACTACGTCACTTCGGACAGATACCTTTTTATTTGCGTAATGTACCTGCGTAACTTCAGGTGAGACCCTGTCTAAAATTGTCAGCATATCTATGTCACTCCAGACAGATACCTTTTTATCTGCGCAACGTAACAGCGTCATTTCAGGTGAGACTCTCTCTGAAATGGTCAGCGTCACTACGTCACTCCGGAAAGATACCTTTTAATTTGTGTAACGTAACTGCGTCACTTCATTTAAGACCCTCGCTAAAATTGTCAGCGTCACTTCGGACAGATACCTTTTTATTTGCGTAATGTAACTGCGTCACTTAAAGAGAGACCATCTCTGAAATTGTCAGCGTCATTACGTCACGTCGGACAGATACCTTTACATTTGCGTAAATGTACCTGCGTAACTTCAGGTGAGACCCTGTCTAAAACTGTCAGCGTATCTACGTCACTCCGGACAGATATCTTTTTATCTGCATAACGTACCTGCGTCATTTCAGGTGAGACTCTCTCTGAAATGGTCAGCGTCACTACTTCATCCCGGACAGATACCTTTTAATTTGCGCAAGGTACCTGCGTAACTTCAGGTGAAACTCCCTCTAAAATTGTCAGCGTAACTATTCACTCCGGACATATACCTTCTTATTTGCGTAATGTAACTGCATCACTTTATGTGAGGCCCTCGCTAAAAATTGTCCAAGTCACTTCGGACAGATACCTTTTAATTTGCGTAACGTACCTGCGTAACTTGAGGCGAGACCCTGTTTAAAATTGTCAGCATATCTACGTCACCCCGAACAGATATCTTTTCATTTGCGTAACCTACCTGCGTAACTTCAGGTGAGACTCCCTGTAAAATTTTCAGCATCACTACTTCACTCTGAACAGTTTTGCACATGGGCAAACTACATGTACTTTTCACATGATAACTTATATCAATGGGAAAAATAATCTTGATAAACTTTTTATCACTTGGTCAACAAAGGTATAACATTGAACTGAAAAGCGATCAGAACATTTGACTATCTTCATTGCACGAAAGAGAAGACATCCCTAGATATGAAGTTATATTTCAATGATGGACATTGTTTAACCAATCAAGGCTATAGAACTCCAAATAGACAAACTACATGTAATCATCAAGTGTTAGGCTGGATGCTTACATCTGGATTTCAAGTATTATTTGTTGAACCAAGAAATGCTATAGAAATTCAAAAGTGACAGGTTACCGGTAATACTTGTTACATGTGTAGTTCACATACATTTATAACATGATAAACCACTAGAGTAGATGTCATGAAATTGATAATAACATACACAGATGTCTGTGTTATTTCATATATTTTAGCCTGAATATCATTCTTGCAATTTTTCTCATCTATTCAGGTACATATAGGCTGCTCACATTGAAATCCAGGTATTTGTTTAACCAAGAAAGGTTATAGTATTATTGACTTTAAAGGGCCTGGTCTAGAATTTTAGGTTAGGTACCCATACACAACACCGTGGCAAGGCAAAGTGAAACTGACTGCAGTGCAGCACAAAACCCATGTTTGCTCTCTGAGTTTACATGCTCTACAATAAAATCTGGCAAACTGATATTTAGCAACATTACTTTGTTTCAGCATGTTTAGAGACGGATTTTGTAAACAAATAATATAACATGTTAATCAGGTCCAGGGTTGCATGATTAAACCTAATCTGATACTGGACTACACAAACATTCCTCCCTGACCTCACTTTGACAGTGGACTACATGAATATTCCTCCCTAACCAGCTTTGAATCTGTCCGGAGTGACGTAGTGACGCAAACAATTTTAGAGAGGGTCTCACCTGAAGTAACACGGGTACGTTATCCAAATAAAAAGGTATTTGTTCGAAGTGACGTGGTGACGCTAACAATTTTAGAGAGGGTCTCACCTGAATTTATGCAGGTACGTTATGCAAATAAAAAGGTGTCTCTCTGGAGTGACGTAGTGACGCTGACAAGTTTAGAGAGAGTCTCACCTGAACTGATGCAGGTAGGCTACATTACGCAAATAAAAGGTAACTGTCCGAAGTGAAGTAACACTGACAATTGTAGAGAGAGTATCAAAGTGATGCAGGTACGTAACTTACACAAATAAGAAGACATCTGTCCGAAATGACGCAGTGCCGCTGACAATTTTAGAGACAGTCTCACGCTAAGTTACGCAGAAACGTTACGCAACTAAAAAGGTGTCTGTCTGAAATGACATAGTGACTCTGACAATTTCAGAGACGGGCTCATGCGAAGTTACGCAGAAACATTACGCAAACAAAAAGGTGTCTGTCCGAAGTGACGTAGTGACGCTGACAATTACAGAGGGAGTCTCACCTGATGTTATGCAGGTACGCAAATAAAAAGGTATCGGTCCGCAGTGACGTAATGACGCTCCCAATTTTAGAGAGGGTGCATGTTACACAGGAACGTTATGTAAATAAAAAAGTATCTGGCCGAAGTGACGTAGTGACGCTAACAATTTTAGAGGGGGTCTCACCCGAAGTTACACAGGTACATTACACAAATAAAAAAGTGTCTCTCTGGAGTGACGTAGTGACGCTGACAATTGTAGACAGTCTCAGCTGAAGTGATGTAGGTACATTACGCAGGTTACCTCCCTTCCCCCCCCCCCAAAAAAAACCCACCCCAGTGGTCCTCTCTTTCTCGTGAGTTCTTACATGAGGGATGAACCTAAATTACCAAGCCGGCTTTTCTGATTGGGCGGAAGCCTCGATGGCCATCTTTAATTTATGCACTCATTAATGATACATGTACATATCTCTGATACCATTCAACTGTTCAATATGAAAGTTGGTGAATCATCGATACATCAAGAGATTTTCAATAAATTAGCAAACCGTTTTTTTCTGATTGATGGAAACCTTGGTGGACATCTTTTATTAATGATACATGTACATATCTCTGATGCCATTCAACTGTTCAGTATGAAAGTTTGTGCATCATCGATACCTCAGGAGGCTTTCAATAAATTACCAAGCCGGCTTTTCTGATTGGGCGGAAGCCTTGGTGGCCATCTTTAATTTATGCAAAATCATCAATGATACATATCTTCAATACAATTCAACTCTTCATTTTGAAATCTCATTACCGACATATCTCAAGAATGACATCCCTGGGCACACCATATGGCCATGACCGAGAAGCCTATCGAATCAGGACCCAGAGTCGAGGGGTTTTCAGATGCGCAGCTTCGTATTTTTTCTTTATTTATTTTTGAAAAAAAACTCTTGATCCTATGGATAGTTACGTCAAAAAATTTAATGTCCTACATAAAATAGCGAGAAAAAAAGTCCTGGTCCCCCCACTGTTTGCACCGGTCCTACCCCATCAATAAATTTTGCACGGTCCCTAAATGAATAGGATTGGACCCTGTAATTTGGAATGAAACCATCTACCCGTGACCTGTTCCGGGCATGGCCTTTAAAACTGACCGCCATACACCCTAACACCGCTACTTCACGACATCTACATTTGCAGCAGCAAATTCTCAACCAGATTTTTTATTGCCCTGTGAAGAAATGAGATCCCAAGGAAATCTTCGGGTGATTGAAATCACATGTTTGACAGCTGTATTCTGAATCTCACTGGACGTTTCAAAAGAGTTTCTAAGTCGGAGTTAGTTCCAAATACTTTTACATAGACAGTGTACAGTATCTTAAAATTTGTTTTCGAGATATACAATATAAAAGTCACGAACAGATATTTACATTACACACACATTACATTTAAATAAGGGACAAATATAATACCTGTTGAGAGCTGAAATAGAAATCATATAATTTTCTCAGAGTGTGTCTTTGTTTTGAAGAGGCCTGTTTAAAACTATCTTAGCAGTCAGAATAATATATTCAACATATTTGACATGATGAGTATGTTGGCAGATTTATTGAGAAATTATGAACAACTGAATGGAAATAAGTATGTATGAGGTATCTAGTCTGACTTATATCATTTCACACTGTACATGTTGTGCAAATTGTATCAGGAAAATAAGTTCATTTCTGCTCTTAAATAAGTTTGTTTTGCTTTGATTTTGACAAACAAATAGAGGGAATTCTGGCATATACTTTAAGATTATTGAAGACAAATTATCTCGTACGTTAAGATGGACAAAACGCCCCAGATGAGGTACGGTTGACGTTGAAAAATTTAACATTATATACGATACTAATTTCACGAGTAGCATATAACTATGCTATTTTGTAGGGCCCTCTTTGACCGTATGTGTAAGATGAATTTTAACAACAACTCTTCAAAGTGGTAGCTAGGTTTAAAAAACACATGAAGATGGAGTATGACCGCACACATATTTACAAGTATTAAAGCTGTTTTGAAACGGTAGATGTTCAGCATACTACGTTTTGATTACCGTTTATCTTCATATAAAACACAAAACTTTGAGATATTTTTTATGTCGTATGGTGCTCAGTTTCAAACAGAATACTTGAATCAATTTTAGTGGTATGGAAAGGTGAAATCTCTTATGATTTGCGGAGGCGTCGTAGAGGCGTAAATGCGATGGCAGTTGTAACCTTTGACTCCGGACATTTGGCATTGAGCCTTGGATGAACTTTGGACCCTGGGAGGTTTGCATGACTCGCTAATAGATGCAAAAGACGACTTGAAAAACGGCGGGACATCACGTAAACCAATTGGCGAAAAGGGACTTTGCACCCAGTAAAGTTGGTCTATGCGAGTTATACCTGGTCCAAATACCTTATGTCTCTCGTGATGTAGACTACAACTGTGATGTTTTTTTAATTAGGTCATGGTGCGCTTGCCCATTCGAAAAGTAGTAAAGAAACGACTAATTTTGGGGTACACCGTGGTCTATTTGTGGGGGAGGGGGGAGGAGCAGATGGGCCATACCTGATCGGTGTTGCAGGATATCACATCGAAGCACTCATCGTGTAGACTGAATTGATTGTGACTGTAAGTCAGGGGCGGGGTTTCGGACCGTGTTGATGTATGTGGACGCTGGAGTAGCGTAGGTCCGGCGATATGCGCATGCGAACGCCGAATTTAATATAGAAAGGTCAGATTTGCGCATGCGGGCAGTAGTACAGATAAAGGGCAGAAAGGCATAGACTTGAACGGGTTTGAAACGCGCCCCCTCTAGCCCTTTAAACCCCTTCCATTTGGTGAAAATGATGCCATGCTACTCATGCGCAGTCAAGGAGTGCCTATGAAAGATGGCATTCTGGGGGAGTTAATTATTTGATAATTTTCACCCCATAATAAGATATATAAAATTCCTATTTACTTTGCTCCAGACACAGATGAAAGGTGGGAGGAAATAAATGTTTTATCGGTGTGATGACCGAGAGAAATCGCCTCCGGGCAGAAGTAGAGGGAATATTGGTGGAAAAGGTGAATGATATAACTTATCAGTGGTGAGAAATGTAGACATATATCGTTCATGATGCAAATTTCGACGTACCCAGTAGTATAGGAGTCGTAAATATCTTAGTATTTTGGAAGGGGAATGGGATGCGTCTAGGAGGTATCATGACGTCATGGGTCACGTCACGTCCGATCAGGTGACTTCCGTTCTCGTCGGGTACAAGTTCAGTTTCGGTCACGTGACAGGAATCTAGAGTTTTCCGAAAAACACAAATTTGACGAAAGTCGGATTTTACACAGTCAAATGGGTCTATGTGAACCCTACATGGTCCTTAGCATCTTCACAGGTCCAGATGATCCCTAAATCCCGGAAGAGGGTTTACCTGGATCTTTTTGGTGATTCGGATGAGTCCTCGAGTCGTTGCGTCTATTACACAATTTCTTACATTTCATACCCAGTGGTTGTTTCGAACGCGTCGGTATCTGAAACCTGTAGTTTTCGCTTTGAAACCCGATGTTGATTTCAGCCTAAATTCAAAGGTAGTCTGGTCGGCAATGAAATTCAGTCAAAACTCAAACCTCTCTGCGGATTGGTCTGATGAGCTGCTTCAGCGCGCTTACTGATTGGTTCAGTTTAGTGGAAACCCCTCGAGCTATTTATATCCAGAACTGCTATCGGTAACCATCCCAGCCAACGTATCGATCGTGTACTATCTATTGATACACTGGCTATGGGTGCAAAACTAGAACTTTCTCGAAACACGTACTCTGTGTGGAAAAGTGGACTTTTGTATAGCGTCAAGTGTATATGGGTCTTATGGGATCGAGGGCACGTGATTTGTGATTGGATGCAAAACTAGGAATATCCAGAAAATAAAAGTGGAGAAAGAGGACGAAATACAACAAAACGGAATGTACACGTGTACGTAAAACGTAAAACGTGCAATTTCCTGAAAAATCTGGAAAACGGAATTTGTACCCAAATATGCGGAAAACCCAATCAAGTTGATGAATGTGCAGGATACCTGAGCCAAATGGGTCAAGAAAGATCCCATCGTGAAGCGCTCAGCATGTAGACTAAGCCTGGGGTGGCTTTGATCGTCATAGTGCGCATACGCAGTTTTAAAATATAGGGTCATGGTCTTGGCTTGAATCGCTCGGCATGCAAACTATGATAAGCGTGGTTTTGACAGAAAGTGAGGTCATGGTTCACATGCACAGTTGAGAAATAGCAGAGAAATGGCATGTTCGGGAACGCACGGGCATTTCAGCGATTTAGGGACAATTCTGGGTCAGCATGTGGCGTATAGGGTTTGTATTGAAGCTCTCGGAAAAAAAGAGTAGACTACGATTGGGATGGTTTCAGTCGGAAGAGATGTTTTGGTGTGGAAGCCCCGTCCGGGAGTGGTAGAGAAAGTTGGCATTTTAGAGATGAGTATGGGCGGTTTGGACGATAGATGGGTCATCCCGACTCTAAATAAACCGGTCAGGTGGTTGTGGGGAATACGGTCAGCGATATGCTGTAGTGGACAGAGCGAGAGGGGTCTGTCTAGCCTGACAGCTTTAACTTCCCCTGGATACCGGGTGATTGAGAGAGTGAATGAGAGATCGAGGGAGTTAGAAGTGAATAACTGAGTAAGTTAAGAGTTGGTGAGACGTGCCCAGCGGTAGGACGAGACTGCGTAAAGACTAGATGTTTGAGGGCGTTATGACGGTTGGCAAATAATTCTGTCCCAAGCGGATTCGAACTCTTTCAAACCGGTCTAAACAGATTCCATAGGGTATGGTATAGCTGCTCTTCTCACTGTACAATACACGAAAGTTGTCACTCTTGACGTTCTATTACGAGCTTCAATATGACACATGCAACTCATACGTATAATATATCCCTGCTTCGACATACCAACTGGGGTAGTGCATTAATGTGTAAGTAACCGCATAGTCGACTAACGTCACTATCCACGGGAAGTAACTCCAACCCAGCAACACCAGTATGCCTCAGTTCAGGTATTCTGGATACACTTCCGGGTCCACGAGTCACCTCTAGGTGTTGTTAGTGCATAGGGGTGTACGTATGTCTCAAGGGCGCACCCTGTACTTTCTTTACTACTGATGAAGTCACCAATGACGTCACAGTCACGTACGAGAGCTTCAGCATGAGACCATGCTCACTATATTTGAACCCCCTCCGTTGTCCTGCGTACTTAAAGAAATGCCCGCTTTCTATACTACTGACACAATGCCCATGCGCAGATTGACGAATCCGGACAAAATCACTACTCTCGTTGGTGGGCTTCAAAACGAGAACCCAAACGATCCATTCGGACTAGGGATTTTCCATCTCCACCAACAACGTCCATTCAAATGCTATCTTTTTATACTACATCCCAACTGCGCATGCGCTGGTTGACGCGACCTCCGATAAAAACGTACCAGTATGACTCTACCCCACGGGTGCTTCAAACTGACACCCCACACGGCTCATTCGGCAAAGGAATGGTCTCTTAATCACACAAACACATCCCGCTCCACCACAAAATGCCCGTTTTTGCTACTACTCATACTGATGATGACATGGACATCCATCAAGTGGTGGTCTACACCACGAGAGCTTCAATATGATACCACACGCGGTCCACTTGGACCAAAGATGGTCCCTAGATTGCCCAAACATATCTTTGCTCCCGCCCAAAATGCCCTCTTCCGTTACTACTGCCAAACTGCGCATGCGTAACATGAAGCGACTACCGACAATATCCATAAAAGTCATCGTTTACATGCAGAAAACTACAAGATAACACCACAGGGTCCATTTGGACCACGGTTTGTCCATCTCTACCCCAAACACGTGCCTTCACTACCCCAAAATGCGCACTTCGGCTATTACTCGTATCAATTACGTCACGAATGACGTCACAGATGACGCGGTCATCCTTCAAGTCGTGGTCTACACACCGAAGGCTTCAATTTGACAGCCCTCACGGTCTATTAGGACAAAGAATGGTCCCTCAATCCCTCTAACACACCACGAACCCCCAAAATGCCCACTTTCTATACTACGGCCAGATTGCGCGTGCACAGAATGGTGTAACCGAAATATACTCCAGTTCAATCCGACGCTATCCCAAGAGAGCATCAAGATTAGACCTCACACGACACGATCTGATCAATATCGGTCAATCTCGCTCCCAAAAACATACTTTCAAAAATGCATTTTTCCCCACAATTCCCTGTCTCGACATGCACAGATGAATGGCATTTCCACCCCACAGCCATCCAACTGGACGCTCCGCACTAGTGCTTCACTATGATACCTCACACAACCCAATCGGACAATGTGTCCATCTAGATCCCAAAATTTCCACCCCGATCTACCTGTGTACTACGCATGCGTCATGAAAACATTTCTACCAAAGTCAACACATGACCTCAATACCCCTCCCATCGTATTCTACGGCGCGAGACAGAAAAAAAGATGCCACACTGTAAAGAACAATGAAGATATAATATAATACCATAGATGTTTTTATATCCGCCCCCTTGTCGCTACATATATCCGAAGGTGGAATCTCGCTGCATGTTTGACTATGCAAGGGGAGTATAACCTAGAAGCTATCGCGGACTCTTCTGGAAAACCCCGGCTCCTTCAATCAGAATAGTGACTTCAAGTGTAGACTGGCGATTTGTTGGCTGTTTTTCGACCAATGCCCAGACGAGTAAGTTGATGCACCTCGCGATAAACAGGACATTCTCATTCGCTAATTTTCTCCACCTCCAATCCACAGACACGCATTTCCTCTGTACCTATGACAAAGACATTTAGCCTACCATGACCTGGGGTGTCGTTGTGCACACTCCATGTCATGGTAAGAATAGGTCTCAGCTCCTCAGAGAGCTTTCTGTAGGAGGCGACTAACTGGGGCACCCGTGGGGATACCGGGTGTGAAAAGGAATAGGAACCCACCCGTGGGATCTCGGGTGTTAAAAGGAATAGTTGAAATAGTGTTGAAAGCGACGCTGAATCATATTCACTCACCCGCCTTTACGTATAAAATTCCGCTTGGAGCCCCAAGTCGTCTTCATCCAGGTGTCCATGTATTACTATGCATAGGCTATCTCTCTGCCGTCATCCACCTGCATTTCATCCCTCCTATACCTATAACATTATCAGTTGCTCCCTCTCATTTCTCTATACCTTTCTTGCATTTCCCCCTATACGTATACCATAACCCCTCACCCCCTCATTTCCGCTATACATACAACATGGCCCTCCACCTAATATACTAATAGGCTCTTTCTATACTACTAATAACTATATCATGTTGCCAAGAAACTATTTTGCCTAACGTTTTAGACTTTGCGGTGACACATAAACAAACTATCTTTGACACCATAGAGATCAATGCATGGTCCTAACAAGCCACCGTACCATAGGGCATGTTGGCCAGGCTTTCTTTTGATGGGAATTTTTGAATGTCTGTGTATTCACCTTTACTCATCCGATGTATTTCCTTGTTGCAATATAGAGCGGCGATGAACAAAATGTGTTTGCCAGACGGCGAAGGCTGAAATTGGAGACGATAGGGTATTTTACGATGTGGGTCTTGGAGGTGGCGGCTGGGTGTCCGCTGAGTGAAATTTCTTTATCTATATTTAAAGGCAAGACCGGAAAACATTAACATGTTCTTACTGAAAGTTAAATACCTCGTCCCTTGAAGCGACTATATGCATTTCAGTCGGTATAGCTTCGACGGTCTGCCTGGGCATTAGAGGAACCCGGTCTGATTCAGTCCTGTATAGTAGAATTCGCCATCGATATAGTGTATATTATACTAGTAGGCCAGGATTGATATTGCAAAGTTATAATTTTTGTTTAAGTATACTCGAGATATATTCATCATGCCGAGTCAGTGGACAATTGATCGACAGAATCGCCTGGTCATAGAGGCAGAAGAGAAGGGGAAATCAGTTCCATTTCAGCAGAACATTTCGTTGGTCGCATAAAGGTAAGTATATGCTAAACATTTCACAGAAAATCTTTTAGAATTCTCCAATAATTCAGTAACTTTATTAAATAAAAAAAAGTCGTATGTTAATGGGAAATGCCGAATAAAAAATGACAACCCCTATGGACGATTTGAATGTAGAGCTGGGGGGAGGCGATCTTGTCCAAGCAGGACTGTTTTCAAAAATTTAAATTCACCGATCGAAGCAAACATCGATGACGTCCTATTTCAAAGCGCGACCCCATCTTTTTTTTATCAATGTTGGGAGATAGGAGAAAAAATGGACGCCGTGTTTTTCTTTCTGCGCGACGTTCGATTAATTGAATAAGTTTCTACCAAACGAAGTTAATGTAACTTTTGTCTGTTCTCCCTTTATCTTAATGTGTACAGCGATGAGAAAAATAAGACTGATTTTCTCTGTTTATGGAAATTTAGTAAATTGTTGTATGACAACAATAAACAATACCGATACCGGCATGACAAATAAAAATATCTCCTCTTAGTGTATACCATTTAGGGGGACTTTCACCTGAAAATCAAATTTTCCCAGCTCTTGTCAATCTTTTCGCAATTTCTTCCCAATGGTTTCAAGTAAGGTCATGGAAATTCACCTTCTTTATTAATCTGGACATGAGGAAGATACCGAAGGAAGAAAACTGGAAAAAATAATTTTACGCTTACATTTATTTTGTGTGTTATTTTAGTCATTAGGGCTGTCAATCGGCATTAACCCAGTGAAGTAAAAGGAGTATAGTGCAGCGTCAAATTCATCTACAAGTGTCAAAACAATACAGCTACAAGTGTCAAAACGATACAGTCGGAGTGACATAATTTAGACCAATATAAAGTCAAATTCACCTGAGAAATACAGGAATATAAAACGAAAAATTAGATTGAAAATGTTTTTGCTAATATTTTCTAATATTAAGTACTACAAGGGAAAAATAATATGTCATTGCCATTGTTTGATTGTCATTGTTGTAGATTAAGTTAACGCTGCGTTTGTGATTCTTATTTTTGACTGGGTGCATTGACTAAAATAATGTATATAATAAATGTGAATATTATTTTTTCAATTTTTTATTATCTGTTCAGATTGACACTCGGAAGAATGTTCAAGTGATCACTTCAAATCATTCGGAAGATATCGTCTAAAGTCCGACAATGGCTAGGAAAGTTTGATTAATCTTATTTCGGGGTATAAATCCCCCTCAATGCCATTCATACATAGCACCACAATTTTTACCGGGCAAATTATATAGCACCACAATTTATACCTGGCAAATTATATACACATACAGAAATAAATATTAATTCAGTTTTAATTCCTAAACTTAATTTGTAAATGCTGCACTTCTTTCATAAATTGCGTCTTGAAATTAATATTTAACATAACGCTTTTGTGACGCTCATATTGTATCATACTCGGCATTCCATAGGACTCCTTGTATTATAGAGTAATGAAGTGACATTTTATAGAACCAGAAAAACTGTACTTTAACCATTTTATAAAGCATATGTTTACCGTAAAAGACAACGATTTATTATGATTTGTAGAAAAATGAAACATTCACTTTCATGGAAATCGATGCATAGACATCGTCTCCATTCGTAGTTTAAACGGTTGTATATAAACGAGTAATTTCCGAGGATAATCCCAAACACACAAAACAAATGATTCTGTATATCACAATAACCAAACAATAATGTGTCCATGTTATATTTTTGAATCAATAATGATTTTTTTCCCAAATCATAACGTGGAAAACTAGTACCTACAATCTACAAAATTTTACACTGCTCATCCATAATCCCCGGCCTGACATATACATTATGGACTGTACAGTTTTTTGTACAAATAAGGGACCAATTGCAATAATGGGTCTTGATAGACTATTAAACAGTTTGACGGGGAAATATGGATAGGCGAGACCTGTCCTGTCCCCTTCTTGGGTAGCCAGTATAATCAAGTGATTGCACTGTCGCATTGGGCACTCGCTAGCTCGTTTACGCTTAAACAAAACAGGACATCACCAGCTACGCTTATCAACGCTTATCTGTTCCCCATCTCTGCCCCCCCCCCCCAACACCCCAACACACACACCATTCCGGGATGACAGTTAATAGTTCACTGTACAAACAGCGGAACTTCACCGGCGACCAAGTCGTTAGTATTACATAACACTTGGCGAGTGTAAACTCCCCTCTCTTCAAGCCTGCATTATCATCGACGAATCAGCAAATTTCACATTTAAAAGGAAGCAATTTACAAGCAGATTCAACCATTTATCTTTAAATATCCGTATCCCAGAACAGTTACTATCAACTCCCTGATTACAAAAATAAAGTACTTTTTATTTGGGTTAAAAACAGGGAAAAGTGCGATTTTTTTCGATCCACCCTGTGTGTTAACATGTAACTGAGGTGATAATTTTTGACATTAAGGAAGCAAGAAAATATTAATTGATTTACAGTATTAGTACACCACAAGAAAACTTATTTATTATACCTTCTGGTTTCTGGTACTTTCAAACACTTAAAAAATAAATAGAGTTAAATGTGAATTTTTATTTAATACATTATATTCTATACCTATAGCCATGCATTTAGGTTGATTGCGACGACCGCTGTATCTGACGCATTCGCAAACCTCTGTTGAAAATAGCTGACCATGAGTAGTTCATACAGGGGCACATGGACCTGTGGTAACATCGGGAATCGGATATATGAGTACCAGTATCTCTTCTGGATATTTAGGTGGCACATTGACTTTCCTGCAGCATACAGACTTTCTTTAATAGAAAAATGAAATATAACAGAAGCACAGGATGGGTTTATTTAACTGTTGAATTATTAAAAAATGTCGGGAGGACCTATGTATTTTGTTGTGAGGTCAGTCAATTATTGTTAACAAACCGTGAGGGCAACTATCAATTACAGAGACACTGGGAATTATAACATGTATACTATAACCAGATGAAAAACTGGACACCATTCAAGGGAACCGGTAGGGTGGGGCTGGGGGTATCGTTGAGTGCGAACAACCCCTTCTCAGCGCCCAATCTTAGGCTATTTTCCTATGTTGTACAGAAGATCACTGGGCTCTCTAATGAATAAGCATAGGAAACGACCCCCTCTGAAGAAATCCTGGCGACGCCCATGCCAATTTCGCTATTAAACGTAACATATAAATTTGTCTCAGGATGTACTGCTGACATGCAGGATTACGTGTGTTTCAAGTTCATTAATTTCTGAAAACAAATATGGATTCATGAGCGGGATATATGCAGATGACAATGTAGGGCTGATATATGACTTGATGCATCACACCGAGTAAGAAACTATCCTGGTCTTTTTTTTCTTTTAGTTGACTTCGGGAAGGCTTTTGACACTGTCTCTTTGTCTTTTATGTCCTACGTTTCATTATTTTTCGATTTCGGTCCTTCAATAAAATAACGCGTCAAACACTGTTTTTGCAAAACTTTATCGGCGTCAGTCACACAAAATGGTTTTCCGGGTCACAAGAGAATGCAGACCTATCTACCTATTCGTCCTATGCGCAGATACCCTTTCCATTATAACAAGACAAAAATGTGAACCTAAAATGTATTATAAATAGTAGACAGAGTCAACCACTATGCAGAGCACACCACATTTATAAGCTGGGTCTGCCAAATCTGGGAAACATGTACATACATATGGTTGGCCATCCCTGCCAGAATTCGTCATTTAGAGGCTGCCTCTAAATAATATATACCATGGTATAAAATGCCAAGCCTGCCATAATTAGTATTTAGAGGCTGCCTCTAATTATTTTGTACCATGGTATAAAATGCCGAGCCTGCCATAATTCCTATTTAGAGGATGCCTGTAAATCGCCAAGCCTGCCACAATTCGTATTTAGAGGCTGCCTCTAATTATTTTGTACCATGGTATAAAATCGCCAAGCCTGCCATAATTCCTATTTAGAGGATGCCTCTAATTCATTTTAGCCGTAAGTCGTAAATTTTCGCCTTCTTATTACTTCCACCAATGATGTGCGGTTTCACAAATTTGGTGCCATATCTCTACGCTTGTTACAAGTTTACTCATTGGTCAAATTTAATATTCTTGATATGACATCGAGTTGTTTATGACTTACGGCTAAAATGAATTAGAGGCATCCTCTAAATAGGAATTATGGCAGGCTTGGCGATTTTATACCATGGTACAAAATAATTAGAGGCAGCCTCTAAATACGAATTATGGCAGGCTCGGCATTTTATACCATGGTATATATTATTTACAGGCAGCCTCTAAATACGAATTGTGGCAGGCTTGGCGATTTAGAGGCATCCTCTAAATAGGAATTATGGCAGGCTCGCCATTTTATACCATGGTACAAAATAATTAGAGGCAGCCTCTAAATACGAATTATGGCAGGCTTGGCATTTTATACCATGGTATATATTATTTAGAGGCAGCCTCTAAATGACGAATTCTGGCAGGGATGGCCAACCATACATACAGCCTTCATCACAGATGAAAACTCCATTGGGAATTCGAGAACTTCACTTTAAGTCACATCGAAATATCCATACTAATAGTTGCCCCCCCCCCCCCCCCCAAGCCAGGTAGGGTTAAAAATATAACTACAACATGGCCATGTGTAAGACTTACCAACCAGTAACTTTCTTTCAGATATGTTCTTTAGTTTTATAATTAAATAAATATGAATAACTTCAGACATATCACAAAAAATGCCGTCTTTGAAAATGTGACGTCATCAAAGCGGCCATCTTGGATTTTTTTTTTACTTTTTTTTCTGGCAGAGCTTGACCCAAGGGTATAGTGTGGTAAGTTTCATCCCCCTAGCTCAACAGGTAAGAAAAATAATTAGGGGGCCATTTCGCCTCCCCCCCAACCCCAAGGCCACAACAGGTCCCAAAAAGCCCAGGCCATATAGGGTTAAACTGTTACGTAACAAGAAAAAGTAGTTATCTCCCCTTTAAACGATAGTTGTGACGTCACACTATTCAGCGACTGGGTAGATTATTTTTTTAGAATGTACTACAACCACTACATATTATTTTCACACATGTATAGTCCCTTTAGTACACACAGGCTGGTGAACTTTTATATTGCGCAATCGAGAAGAGGCGTGTGCTGTTTTAAACCTGCAACAAATCTGGAAAAGCACACCACAAATCCAAGTGAAACAAGGCATTTCGTGGTAAATCTACATCCGAATCATAACGGAAGGAGTCACTTCAACACAGTAAATCCGTGCTCGTTGTCCATCCAAGGAATGTCCGCGGTCGGTTAAGTTACTTCGGTTAAAGTTAGTCACACAAATCAACAAACAGAAGACAATCACAGTGCAGACGCTCTCATCAATAAAGATGTGAGCGACTCTGCCGTCAAGTCTCGAAGTCCCCTCGAAAGAGTTGACCGAGTATTGTTGACCTGCTCAAATTGTTTACGGCAGATCCATCATATCAATAAAACTCGTACAGGCAGTCATGACGGCACGGACAAAATATTAACACGATTATTAATTTAGCCACTTAAACTGGAACGAAGATAACCAGGCGATGTGTCGACCACGCACAACAGCTAAATACCAGTTCATTTTATAAATACAAAGTCAGACAATAAAATGATAAAAACTAAGATTATAATATCAACATAGAGAAATGATAGTTTTGACCAAAGGGACACATGTGTGCAACAAAAAGACAACTAATACCACTTCTTCTTACACCGACACCATCGATTTTTTAGTGCTGAATTTCTTGACAAAATCTGTGTCTGCTTACATGAAGTATGTCAGTGTACCACTGAGTCCGAGAAGCCGACTCGTAACTGCACCTTCATTGTACAATAATACTCACCCAATTACATAACGGAACAGACCGGCTATTCGCGAAAAATAATCTACACCCTTTACAACAAAGAGGCTATCGTTTAAGTTAGAGAAAACACTCGTAACTGTCGATTTCTCCACTACTTAATGTTTTTCAAAACCCGTTATTTTGTGAGGAAATAAGGTACGGCATTGCAGATACTCCTAATATTACTGAACACTTTAATGACCGAAATGGAAATGGATGTGACCTTAAATTTGACCTTTGACCTCCAGGAGCATCTGTAAATGAATGCAAAGTTTGGTGGTCAAATCTTGAACGGCTAATGCGATCAGTCTGAAAATAAGGTCACGTGACCTACATGACGTCACAAGGTCAGCACTTGTATCAGAACTCGGCCTTGACCTTGATTTTCGAAGTGATAAGCAACCAAATATCGAAAGTATGGCTTCCATTTACTTACAAAGTAGCACACTGACATTCAAGAAACAATGACAAGATTGTAAGCACAATATTGTCTTTCTTTTGGCGCTACTTATAAAACGATCGGATTTGACCTTGGCCTTGAATATCGCACAATGTGAAAAACATTGTTCTCATTGTTCTCAAAAACTACATCATGCAGGAATCTGTAATTTAGTGCATGTGTACCCCCATGATACAGGTATTACGTCGCTGAATAATCAGCCTGACCTTGACCTTGGTTCTCGAGATATAACCACCGACAGTTTAGCGACGACAGGGTTATAACTGGAAAACTGTTAGGAATTTGAAATTTGCTTATGAATGTAGGTCATTATATGACGTAACACAAAAACATTATAAGCCACCAAGATATGCCAGAAATAATAGGACATAATTAGCAATTAGATGATTTCTTTGTAATCCAACAATGATATCCGGCGAGAATCTCCATATTTACAGCAAAGATAATCCCTTTATTGAAACTGAATCTGTCTATGTTTTGAAGGAGCGCATCCTACAGTTGGTGACTGACACAAATGAAGCACAGGAGAGCCGCTGCTACTGAAGGTGTGGCGGCCAGAGCAAGAGCTGGCCTGGAAAGGAAGGATGACTGTGTCATAGTATGTACATATTATACACCCTTGGTCTTAGTAAACAGACAGCAGAAACTCATGACAAAAAACCATATCATAGAGATTTGAAGCATAGAGTAGATATCAGTCGCTTGTACCAATAAGCTATAGGAGATTGTCTTAGGGGTCTATGTTTTTAATGGATGATATTTCGTTAGGACCCCATCATCATATAACGTCTGTTGGAATAAAATGAAAGCGTTAGATGTCCATCACATGTTCCTGTATTGTTACCTTCTGTAAATTATATTAGCGATAAAACGCTATGAGAATAAAAACAAAAACTGGGCTGAGAAGAGGGATTATTAATAGATATCCTGTCAGGCAAAGATCGTTTATCTGACAACAACACGGCCATTTGTGAAGAAACTTATTTCTGTACATCTGCCTTAATTATTTGCATCATGGACTTACTTATGAATTCCTGTCGGTACGCCCTCATCGCTTTCTACCACCATTTGAATGGTACATTTACACTACATGTTTGTAAGTTCAGACATCGTGAAATATAGTGGGCTCTCGATTGGGATGCACGAACTCATTACACGGACATATCAACATGCTGAAATATCTGCCTTTGTCGATTTCAGGTTTCTTCGGGGACGAAGTGTAGTCCAGAGAAGCGACGACGTGTGGCTGACGAACATTTCATTCTTGTACAATTCACCAAAAATGAAGTGTACATTGCCCTGAAACTAGAAGCAACAACATACCACTTTTGCCAAAAACCAGTGAGCATGTATTTGGACGGCGTCTTGGAATTCACGACAAGAACGTCACCGGGGAGTTGTATCTTAGAAAAAAAACCATTAGACAATTGTAGCTAATATATGTTCTTTGTGAAATTACTGACTTTATTTTCATGTAGGGAAATACCATTCGATATCAAGGGAAATATGAGGATTTTCAAGAAAAAGTAAAGGCAAAACTTGCGAATATGGAGCTTCGGGTGTAGATCAAGCCTTCTAGAGTATATCACAGTAAACGTAAGTTCAAATGAACGAATGAATGAGTTGAAACTATTGTAACTATTGTAAAATGATATATTAGGGGGAGGGGGGCAGTGGGTGGGGGGCTAGTTTAGAAGATAGATAGGTTGTGATCAGTCCCTGGCGTAGACCTAGTAGTTCTCTCCCCGCTAAAGGAGGAGAGACCTAGCGCCTTATCATTTAGGAGGACACGTTTGACCAGAAAATGTAGCGCACATTCTTGCTCGGCAGACATGTCCATCAGCCAAATGTAAAACCGCTTACCTTAACTATTTGGAAAGGAACGAGTTATGCTTACAACCACGATCATCTCAACAGGTACTCCTTTCTCGGGTCATCTTTTTTCTTGCACCTGTTCCGTTTTCTCGACTCAATTTCAGCTTTCGAAAGTTTGTCGGACGCCTGACGTGGGGATCCAGGAACATGTTAGTTTTCGAGTGGGGCGAAACCCTAGGTGATAGAATGTGATGTGCTTCCACTACCCTTGGGGTGGGAGCATTCCCGGGGATCAAATAAGCACAGCATAATGCAAGATACGATCGTCGGAGCTTGGTTTGTGGTTAAGATTGGGCGCTCAATATCCATGGGATGTGTCATTCCCGTGGTGAGATGAGGGAGAGGGCCCGGAAAGGGTGGGGGAAAAAGCTTAATTTAACCCTACCTGGCCTGGTGGGGGGAGGTGAAAATGCCCCCCTACCAAACTTTCTGCGCTATCTCCAGAACGACAAAATATAGAGAGCTGAAACTCCGTGACTTTATAGTTTATGATATTGGGGTCATTTTGAGCCTATTTGCATAACCCCATGATCAGAGGATGATAGGGAAATACCACGTGTTGTACCAGAAAGTGATGTTTTTGTCCCATTTCTTTAAAATTTCTGCTTTTCGGCGATGAAAAGTGGACAAAAACTATTTTATTTCACATCACATTAATAGTTACTAATTTTTAGAAATTGCATAAATAAAAAATTAAGGAAATCTGACCGAAAAATCATCTTTTCCGAAATGTAGATTTCCAACTTGAAGAAATGTTTGCCAGAGTTACGGCACATTTTAATCTGAGGAAATTTTTTCAATCATCTTGCGTACCGTATAGCTCATCCCTTATGGTAATTTTCATTTTGAAGAAATTTCCTCAAAAAGCTGTCTGCTCTACTTAGATGATTATGCTGAACGATAGATTTTCAATTTTGAGGAAATTTCCTCAAAATCTGTTTCGCTCTATTTTGAAGAAATTTCCTCAAAAAGCTGTCTGCTCTACTTAGATGATTATGCTGAACGACAGACTTTCAATTTTGAGGAAATTTCCTCAAAATCAGTTTCGCTCTATTTAGTTAGTGTTTGGAAATGAAGTACTATTCCGAATGGTAGATTTCCAAGTTGAGGAATTGACAGCCGGAGTTAACATATGTTTCATGACAATCATTTTGAACGATGCATTGCCATTTTGAGGAAATTTCTCCAAAACTGCCCGAAACGTTATCTACATGTACCTCACTTTGCCCGTGAACAGGGACGCTCATTCGGAAAGATAATTTCAATTGAGGATATCTCCCCACAATTTGATTTGTCACAGTTAACGTACATAACATAGACAATCTTTCCGAATGGTAAGTTTAAAATTGACCCTCTCAAACTTATTCAGTCTATGAACATGGACAAACATTCTAACAAGCAACTTTTCCATGTTAAATATGGACAGTCATTTCGACCAGTGGATCAATTTCCTCAATGCGTTATCGGCGTTACTAAGCGCAAACACTGAACCCTATTCTGAAAAGTAGATTTTGATTTTGAGGAAATTTCCTCAGAATAACCTATGCTAAGCGTATGAGCATAGGCAGCTATTCCAAACAATATACTTTCCTTTTGAGGAAATTTCCTCAAAATCAAATATCAATCGAAATGATTATTTTAAGTTTTGGAGGCCCTGTCATTAGCTACAAAACTATCATTTTCTCAACATGTCTTCATGGAGAATGATTCCAAACGATATACTCAGCCGGTAGACATGACAGATAGATTGCTATTTTGAGGAAATTTCCTCAAAACGTCCAGGCCATAGCGACATATCATCCTTCTGAGCGATCTTACTCAGCCGGTAGACATGGAAGATAGATTGCGATTTTGAGGAAATTTCCTCAAAACGCTGTCTGCTCTCGTCAGCGTATGAGCATGGACAACCATTCCGAACAATATGTTTTCATTTTCAGAACATTCCTTCAATATGCGGCTTATGAGATGGATAAAATGTGAACAATTAGTTAGTTGGCAATTACCATTTTCATGAAAATACACAATTTTTCAATACTATTTGCATTGGTTTGTTTTCTCTATCCTATATTTTGAGGGAAAGTCGAGACAGTCCACTATTATTTTGGACTTCGTTAATTTTTATTATGTTTTGTCAGATTACGCCGTCCAATGTTGTTGGCATCATCATATGTTATCGCTTAATAAATTCAAACGAGCACATGCTGGACAAAATGCAAATCCGCCTGAAATGCTAATCAAGAATGAGTGTCAAATTAAAATCTGAGCGACTGGTTAATCATTAGATCAGCTTATATGCTCTCCATCGTGCAGCCACTGAATTCAGATATGACAAACAAGCCTATGTTTATGTATACTTTTGTCTTTTTGAATTTGGTGCTAATACTGTTATATGGAAATGGAATAGGTCTTTGGATTATGGACGCGGATATTCTCTAATGGACGACGGCTGGATTATGAATGACGGACTAGACGCTTGTAATGTATACCTTCTACTGGACATACTGACGAAAGAATCTCCGTTAACGACAGTGAATCGATGTCTAACTGACGAAACTGTCACTATCCTTCACCGCGCTTTCCATGGTGTCAGCATATTAACTTTCCTGTAATATGCAACTGACAACAGCGTGTACGACCGATTACACGAAACCACCGGCCTTCCCAAAGAGATCGTGGTTCATCTTCCGTGTCTCTATATGAAAATTTCATCGCGCTATCGATAGAAACCTCCAGATATGCATCAATTGAAATGGTCGTTAAGACAAGTGATATTTCGAGCAACTTCCATATTTCCAATTCTTGAAAACTGGCGGCGAGTCTACATTTACATAATAATTTTCTGCAACGTTATAATTGTGACATAAAGCAAAAATTGTAACATATGCACATATGATACTGTCACAATTCTAACGTCTGGAGTTACTGTCAAAATCGTAACATTAGGGGTTGGTTCTGCAGTTCCGTCTTGATGATAGTGAATTGCGTCATGAAAGGAAATCGTGACACTGACGCTTTTTCATCTATAGTTTCGCGATTATTTATCGTTAATCAATTGCCAGAATATCGATACAGATATTATTGAAGACATCTCCTTATAAGACAAAATATACTCTCGGGATTATGTTTAACAGTTTGTCGTTTGAATCATTCATCTTGATCATCCCTAACGGGGTCCACCAATATCTGTGTTTCGATCATCGCGAATCAGTCGCGAGTCAATCGCTTTTTTCCTCAAGCGCGAGAGAATCGTAAGGTGGACTGATACATTCCTAAAACTGACAACTATATTTCATGTATTTACAAAATTGATAATCAGAGTTGATCTCATAGTAAATATGTTATTGAACCCCGCTGGTGTTTTGTAATTCACCAGTTACAAAAGCCTCTGGGATAGAGGTGGAGATACTGCTTTCGATAATCCTGGATCGTGATTCAATGATTTCGCAATCGTTTTTTTCACGATTAAAACACGAGTGCATCTCGGTTAATTTTCGAGATTGAAAAAAGGTTTCCAACAAAAGAAATCAAATCTGTAGTACCGAATGTTCGCGATTTAACCGTTTTATTGAACAATTGCGCTGCCCCTTCAAACTCTCCAACGATATATCGAAACGCTTCCAGTCTTCAGACATACGCACACCACTGACACATTAATGTGTCACGCAAATGTCGATAACTTATTCTCCCAACTTGCCATTGATCCTGTACACATTGTCCAGTATTCTTGTTAATTCAGGCATTACTTTTGCTCGGAAAATATTTTATCTCCATGGACGCAGTAAAACATTGATCGTTCGTCTTCGCGAACAGACTGATAGAGTCAAACAGAACCTATCAGTGAATCACTAATCTGTTCAGTAAAGATGAGTAATTCAACATTCGCCTGATATTGCACTGTTTGCATCCTACTCGGATGGCAGACATGCAGACCCAATGCTCAGAGACTAAATGGATTGGAGTTAGAGGAAATGGGCGAATATCTCTTATACCCATTCTCTTTAATAGGCCGGGGCACTGTCTCCGGTATACCTTCTAGCCATTCTCGTCGGCCCGCCACTCTTTCGTTCATATATTATATCCACCTTTTCAGGCTGACCCACTGTCTCATGCATATCTTCTATCCATCCTCTTAGGCTTGGACGCTGTCTCGTGTATATCTGATATCCATCCTCTCAAGCCAAGGCACTGTCTCGCGAAGGTGTTCTGCTCATCCTTTAAAACGTACGGATGTTCTGTCCATCCTTTCAAGCCAGGGTACTGTCTCCCTGGTACAGATAGCCCGAGCAGCACATCATATATAGACCAATATGTCAATAAAAATGAAGCGGGCCTTCTCTCTCGTCGACTTTACGACAAAAGAAATTTACATTTACAATTTCTACATCGTAAATTATCCCTTTCTGGACAGCAATATTCCACTGGGACCTGCATACGGCCTATATACATGTAGATCTCCCCTAGTAGCATTTGCAGGAACCTGTGGCAAATTTGGCGATTTTAATCAACGTCACAAAAAAAATTATTGTAGAAACTTGTAAAACAGGGCTATATCATCAAGCGCCTCCACTCGAAGTTTCTCAATATTGACGATACATATCGCATGCTGATAGCAAAATACGAGCGTAGCGTGCGAGCTCTACTGCGGTACGTTTCGCAACTTGTGTCTAATTCCGCTGAACCCGGGACTAGGGGGCGTATGAACTTATGTATTCAAGATCCTTATACTTTTCATATGAACAGTCTCATTAAAGCGTGGCTGAGATACAAACTCTGGAAAACGACTTGGAAATTGCTTTGGATAAAGAATGATCGTTGATTAGAACTTTATGTAAAGAACATCATCAGTTCTTGCTGAAAACATTGAAAACGGTTATCTCTTGAGGAACCCATCTTGAGTATTTATTATTTTTATTTGATACACATTTGGAATTTGTGCTGTCATACCAAATATGTGTTCCGATCACTTACGCGAAAATTCTTTTGTGGACGACGTCTGATTATTGAATGTTGAATATGACGCTTGCTATATCCAATGACGTCAGCGATCCATCATGAATGACGTCAGCGATCCATCATAAATTTGAAATGTAAGCATTGGCAAGTATCAATTCTTACAACAGAATGAATTTCTGCGTCTTTTCGTCTGTAGAATGTGTCTATAGCGTGTCCATTTTACATGTTCATTCGCAAATCATGCAAATGATAGTGTTCAAACTTACCCGTGGTTTAATATTTCCACACATAATATTGGAGATAAAGCCTTTCGTGACATTTGATTCAAGCAATTTAGCTGAAGTTTTTGTGAAGAGAAATTTAACAGTTGACGTCACAGAAGCAATACACGTCTGGAGATCATATTCACATTCTCTACATTTATCTGGCAATACACTAACATCTATACCCCGTCGATGTGCTAGTACTAATTAAACATCAGGATGCCTTGGCATAACCAGAACATTCCTACTGGCGGAGCGGAGAAGAAAGTCATTGAGTGGTCTAAGACTGTGAAACTTGATCCGGGTGAAAGTAAGGCGTATCATCACCGTGCCGTGTCTCTGAGATCAACCAAGGTAAATAACCGCATCACATACTTCACCATCGGCGCAAATGGGATCGCCTTTCTTAGTGGCAATAAAAGGGTTCAGATTAATGAAGCTATTACTTGAAATCGTTCCAGGATAAATTCCACTACGGACGCCCGTCTTTACTTTATTGTTAGCGGCACTGGAGCCGATGTGCAAAGAAAGAAAAAAAAATTTAATAGGAAAATAAGTACTCTAAATTCTGAGTATAAACGCACGTCAAATTCGACATTCAGCGTATAGTCAATAATTTGCTGCCGATAGTGACACATACTGTTGATCATCCTCGTTAATTCGCAGCAAGCTAACACTGCCATAGCCAGGGCACGGCCAAGTCGGTCGGTTGTCCCTTATTCATTCACGGCATACTATGACTACATGCTCCATTCAGCTCATGGCAAGGTCAAGGTCGCCGTGAACAAATCACTGCATGTTAGCTGTATGCCAACTGTGAGTACAGAGCGGCGACATTTCACTATACTGCATGGTTATCATCTGAACAGCATCCTAAAATTGATCATTGTTATTTTACTCGTGCACATCGTGACTGCAGTTAGCTACCAATATCTTGGTCTTAGTCACTTGTAAGTCGATACTACCTTTGGGCATCTAACAGCTCGAGCATAGTCCATTGTAAGTCGATACACCTCACTTGTATACCGATGCTGCATTTAAGAACCTAATAGTTCAAACATAGTTCACCTGTATGTCGGTAATTTGCGAACAATCACTGGATTCAGACACCTAATTTTTTAACATAGTTTGGACACAGCCATCCCGCAGCGTACTGTTGACTACTCCTAAAGCTCATATTCAGGCACCAACTATATTTGGCATGGTGACATGGTCATGCATGACGGTCGCTGCTATTTCACGGACATGGTCATTCCATGACGTCGGTTACCATCATGGTTCATTCAAAACAGGGTTGGTTTCTTCATTCCTGGAGTCCAAGTCTATATTGGACAATTGTAATCTCCTCATGTTTAACAAATGTCAGATCAGGTATAACCACGTTGCATTACCGACTGCCACTTGGCTCTGAAACCACGAGACAACAGATTATTTTAACTACAAGCATCTAGTCCGTCATTCAATATTCAGCCGCCGTCCATTAAAGATTTTCCGCGTCCATACCCCATAGACCTAATTCATATAATAGCATTAGCACCGAATTAAGAGGATAAATCATAGTATACCTAAAACTAGGCTAATTTCATGGAAGAGAGGAGCGGTCAACACTTTTCAATGATGCCAGCAAGTTATCATGGTGTTTCAAAAATATCAAATCCGTATCGCTGATCAGTATTCTTAATCTATGTGATATACTTTGTAAAGTCTTTATCTAGAGTATGATTTATCTCAATCACGTTTTGATTGTGACTGTCCATATGAACACTATGAGGATCTTGAACTACATAGGTTCATAGGGACCCTAGCCCCGGGTTAAGCGGAATTAGACACAAGTTACGAAAGGTACCGCCATATATCTTGCACGCTACGCAAGGTATATAATACAACTAACCTGGGTAAAGTACAATCCGCATTTCACCCATCAGTGTAAAAATTATGACCTGAATCGAGATACAGTCCCGTCCTGGTTAAAATCTGGAGTTGTAAAATCTCTTTTCTTTTAAGCTAGTATTAACACGCTATCTATGGAGATAAGTGGTAACACAATATGACATGATCACACACACGTTATGTTAGAGATATATAAGGATTCCACGGGTTCTTATGAGCTGCCGTTTATGACAATATTATACACGGTGTATATATATAATGGAGCATGGAAATATGGTGAAATGAATGAATATGGTGTAAATTGGGTCGTTATATTGGAAATGTTGTTATATTGAAAGTTACAAAATATGGGATGGTTTTATCACATATTGTAACATTTGTGGCAATGTTTATTAAATGTTATCTATATAGGAGTAAAATGCATACTAAAGTAGTTTTATATATATATGAAGAGTGGTGTAATTATATACACTCTACATTTGCTAAACATATAAACCGATTGAATATAGTGTAAGCGGATATATATATAGAACGACTGAATACGGCGTATTTGATACGGCGTATTTGACAAAGACGCTTACCGGATATGGCAGGCGGATATGGCAGGCGGAAGTATGCTGTGAGCATGCACGTTGTGCTCGCGCAAAGCATTGCGGTTCCAGCTTCACGATAACAGTGGCCATTGACTGGCCACTGGCCATCAAACTAGGGTCTTCGACACAATCCAACAACTCGACTTTGTTGCCGGTCAACAGTGGCCAGTGCCATATTAAAATTTGCGAATAGAGAGAGGTCAGCCGGTCGCCGCTTTACGGTGGCCCATGGACGACATGCTATATTTTTTTAGTTTTGAGTTTTTACTTCTATGTTTCATTTTTGTGTTAGGTTTCATTTTTTCTGTTTTAGGTTTATTTCTTAAGTTTTCACCCGGGTGAAAACCTTCTCACCCGGGTGGAAAATTGTCCATCTGGTTAAAACTTTCTCACCTGGGTGAAAACGTTCTCACCTGGGTGAGAAGGGTGAGAACGTTTTCGTTCCCTAGCACTGACATTCCGGCAAAATGGAGGATGGTTCGTTCAAAAGTATAGATGATCTCAAACTGTCAAACTGAATTTTTAAGCTTGCTCATGCAGTCGATAAATAATATTTCACGTCTTGGGTTTTTTATATACCGGTAAGTTGTATTTTCAAACCCGTATTCTTTGCGAGCACACGAGCTTGTCATGTCTGAAAAGAGAAAATTAGGCCCCGTTTAATCGAACCCGTATGAATTGTATTGCCCCGCATCATTCAGTGATTCAAAGTGTTCGGTAGCTAAAATCGAATAGTCCGATCGCGCAAGTCAAACCGCCTAAGACGAATCGTCCAACGCCCTGTGTCGGATCGGCCGATGTAGTTTTTGGAGCTTATTGAGTTTATTTATTTGGTTGAGTGAGGTTTAGATTTGTCCTGATACCTCTAATTGATGCCTGATAGGGTAGCCAAATACGACCATTGTACATTTAAATCTCATTAGGCTAAACACATACGATGGAGATAGAGTCGCGCCTATCACAGCTCACTTCGGACTGATTCTCAAAGTAAAATTATTGCTTTCGTATTAGCTTGAACCTAATGTTGATCTCAAACCCAGCGAAGAAAAGAAGAAATAGTATATAAGCAATTTGTGTTTCTTTTTCGGTTCGTTGATACGAGTTACTGTTTCGGTTCGTTCGTACGATCCGGGATAAGATGTATGAACCTTATCAAATTAACTAAATGTAATTAGATCCATTAGCTGGTGTTCACGGTAGACCTGTTATACGATAGTATTCACAGGATCTCCATTTCTTTCTCCTGGATCCATTCTGCTGTATGGCTCAGAATCCTCTACGCCAGCCATTACTGCCCATGTTAAACTGATTTTGAGTTTTCTGCTTTCTAAAGTAAGCTTATAGAAGTGACTCCACATTTGGCAGCTGGGCCGGTCAGTGTCAAATGCAAGAATATTTGATGTTAATATGTCTAGCAAGCCTGAAACATAAATAATATACAGTGAGTTTCATGTGCATGTGTTTATTTTAACCAATTGTTAGACGGATTGCGAAGCAATATCCGTACTTTATGGACTGATGAAATCTGACTGGTTTGCGGGCTGGGTGCTTGATTGCTTGGCTGTTTTCTGTTGTCAACATTTCGGGATACAATTTCATGCTTTGTTAAAGCTTGAACTCTACCCTGTATCTCACAAACTAAGCCTCGCCCAGTCCCATATGCTGATACATTCAGATAGCATACCTGATGCTGCATTGACTGCACCCATCCACTTCACCCAAGGGGTATATCCCACACCACCCCCCCCCTCCCTCCTCCCCCTCCAACCCCCCAAGAAAGGATCTCCAGCACTGTTGTATCTCTGAATCTAAACCTCACCCTATTACGAATGAAGAAAAAACCCAGCCTCATTAAGCACCAAAATCTACATTGGACGACCTGACACAGCACGTTGGACGATTCGTCTTAGGCGGGTTGACTTGCGCGATCTGACTTCGATTTTAGCTACCGAACTCTGTGAATCACTGAATGATGCGGGGCAATACAATTCTGCAGTGCCGATACACAACAAACTTACTGATATAGAACGACGGTGCAATTTAAATGACGGTAACTGGCTTTGTGGAAAAACGGCCATTCTCGAACCCACCCCGCAGCGGAATGCCCGTGCACAAGATTATACATGGCCTAGTTGTTTTTTTTTTCAGGCATGACAAGCTCGTGTGCTCCCAGAGAGCTCGGGTTTGACAATACAACTTATATAAAACATGCCAGACGTGAAATATCATTTATCGGCTGCATGAGCAAACATAAAAGTTCAGTTTGACAGTTTGAGGTCATCTATACTTTTGAACGAACCATCGTCCATTTTGCCGAAATGTCAGTGCAAGGGAACGAAAACGAGAGCACGATCACGTGAAATTTTTACCTGGGTGGAAACCTTCTCACACAGGTGAAAATCTTCTCACCCAGGTGAAAACACATTTTCACCCGGGTGAGAAGGTTTTCACGCAGGTGGAAACGTTTCCATCCGGGTGAAAACTGAAGGAATCAACTTAAAAAAATAAATAAATAAAACCTAACACACACACAAAAAAAAATGAAACCTAGAAGTAAAAACAAAGTACTCAAAACTAAAAAAAATATAGCATGTCGTCTATACATGGACCATTGTAAAGCGGCGACGGGCTGACCTCTCTCTATTCACAAGTTTAATATGACACTGGCCACTGTTGACCGGCAACCAAGTCGATTCGTTGGATTATGTCGCACACCCTAGTTTGAGAGCGGGAATCAGTCAATGGCCACTGTTATCGTGAAACTGGAACCACAATGATTTGCGCGAGCACAACGTGCATGCTCACAGCATACTTCCGCCTGCCATATCCGCCTGCCATATCCGGTAAGCGTCTTTGTCAAATACGCCGTATCAAATACGCCGTATTCAGTCGTTCTATATATATATATCCGCTTACACTATATACGTTCAATCGGTTTATATGTTTAGCAAATGTAGAGTGTATATAATTACACCACTCTTCATATATATATAAAACTACTTTAATTTGCATTTTACTCCTATATAAATAACATTTCATATACATTGCCACAAATGTTACAATATGTGATAAAACCATCCCATATTTTGTAACTTTCAATATAACAACATTTCCAATATAACGACCCAGTTCACGCCATATTCATTCATTATCACCATATTTCCATACTCCATTATATATATACACCGTGTATGATATTGTCATAAACGGCAGCTCATAGGTTCTGCTGGTGAGAATATGGGAATAGTCTGTCAAATTCCCTGATGGAACAACAGTATTACCTCGGAACGGTCTGTCAAGCTTGTTTAGTGGATTAACGCTACCATCTGGAATCCCCCCCCCCCCCATCATGAAATAACTGATGAAATAACTTTACCATCTGGAAACAGTCTATCACTTGAGCAAAATGACGTTATCGTTCAGGAAAAGTCCTACAACTGCAGGAAACAATCTGTCAAACTGGAAACGTTACCATCTGGGAACGGACTGCAAATCTTTTGTGATGGAATGACGCTGCCATTCGAGAAGTGAGGCTGTAGGTTTCAATCGGAGGATTGCATACGGCCATACTGAACAGCAGAGATCGTTTTCATTCTCATGATAAAATGATTAAATCGTTGAATATCTCATACTCACCCGGGGATAAATTGTTACAATCAGAATAGTTTTCATTATTATTGCTGTTATTTTCGTATATTTGTAAACCTTTTTTCCAATTCTCCACTTCTTTCTGGAAACAGTATTACCAGTGAAAGTGGCAGTTAATAGCGTTTACACATTGAAAATGGTGTATCGACAGATCAGAACAGAACGAGTTCAGTCCACGACGAACCGATCGGTATATGGAACATTTGAAATGAAAATAAATCAGCCGTCACCGGATTTGGTTTTGTTCAAAACCATATTCAATTTTACTGCATTAAGGATATTCCATATGCTATGTATACAAGGATAGAAAAATAATGGCTCCAGTAACTTAGATAGCAAACCTGTTTTGGAACACTAGTGATGTAAGGTTTCGTGCAAATTTTTATGGAGACAATTTTGCTCATTGGATTGACGAGGTTGCTTCATCAACGTTCGTACACTATACAGAGGTTATCTTTCCCGCGATCGTACAACGACGATTTTTGGTCGATATTTGGCCGATATCGTCGTCTGACGTCTTTTCAACAATAATCTAATTAGAAGAAAAACAAACCCGTCCATCAAATGTTTTATCTTCATACAAAGCTTGTTTGAAACCTCGTATCAGCTCTGTTCAAAAGTCGGCTGCTGTCATGGAAGCTATGTCAAGGCGACATCTAAGGTGTATAAATGCCTACAGATTTTACATGCGGATGGTTGTGGGGGAAAAATCTTATCATTATTGACTCGGAAACGTTGTAATAGTCAACAAGTGTTGGAAAAACAAATGTTGAACTTTCGAATCCACTGCCTGCTCCGAATTCGTGGTCATGGATTTGAATACCGATGACGACAGCTCTGTTATCTCTCGCGATCTGTCAGAAAACTCGAATTTCACTACTCAAGAATTGTTTTTCATGCGTTGTCTTGGTTTTCCAGTTGTGAAAATTGCTGTAATTACGGACACCATCTAACATTTTCCTTCTCGGCATTGTATCCCTAACATTAAAACATCTCAGTCGAGCTCAAGAGTTATTTCCATTGACGTCATTTACTACTAATCGTTTTAACTTAGACTGATCAATAACAAAAGTGCCCCCAAAATGTATGAACACGATTCATTACGTTCGAAATGGCGACAGAGTTGATTTTAGCAGCCACAAAAAAGTGTGTTGCCAACCGAATTAAAGCATTATCTGACAGGCACAGCAAGATAACAGAATATTTTTCATAGGAATATTCTTTGATATACAGAACACATTTTGATCTAAGATTTAGGAATTTCAGGTTCCTTCATACGCCTTTTTATTTTACCAGTCATTTGCCCAAAAATAAATACATGCACTGTATTTATGTATGCTTTATGATTATCTCGATATGATCTTTTAAGTTATAGGTATTCTCCCCCTCAAAGAATTATACAAACGGTTAAGGATGGCATGCACTGTTTCCTACAAAACACGGGAGAGAATCCCAATGTTGTAGAGGTCACAGACTGGAATTCCCCTCAAAACCTGATTTTAAAATTGAAAATGCTATTGTTTTAGATTGTATTGATATAAAGTCAGCCTAAAGGTTGACAGAAAATCAGAATGGATGAATTCAGAAAAAATTGTAAAATTTAGTGGTGGTTTGGTGATGACATCATGCACTTCAGAACGAGGCTATCATTTGGGCGCCAAATTTTGTAACTCTGACAGACGACATATTACATTGAAATCGAGCTGGCGATGATAGTATAATTTCCACTTTTTTGAAAGCTACAGGAGTTACTAGAGTCGTAGTGAATATAAACATCTCATTTGTGTAGCGGATACATGAGCCGTCAGCGGATTTGATGTATTTTGTGGAAAATGAGCCCACATGTCAGCGTTGTTGTTGTTGAATACAGGTCAGTCAGTCAAAAAATTTTATTTCAACACTCGGATGTTTTGGCCTGAACATATTCCTGAGATACATAGAAATATTTTGATATATGAAATATGAATAGGCTCTGTAGTTAGGGCCTCCTCTGAGCGAGACCCTAAATGTAGGCCTTTTCACAGCCGCCTCCCAACATATTACAGTACGCTCCTCCCTAAAACAACGTGGAGAATGTCTTATCCGGTTTGTCAGAAATTTGGCGGATAATAGATTGCTTCGTCCTAAATATACAGGGCCATTATCTCTAAACTTCAAAGTTTAGACGTGACGCAAACATCTGAAATATGTCTAAGCAGTTTAACTTGTAAACGATTTTCAGCGATACTTTGGTTCTCGTCAAAGCAATGGAACATTAGGCAGCGTCAAGACACTACTTTCTCATCCTGAAGGACTTCTATTTTCCCGCGCATGCGCTCTATTTCTTCCTCGGCTTTTATTCTCGCGGTTTTCTGTTCGTGGATCTTTTTATCTGCGTCCTTCTTCACTGACAGTATAACCCCTGCAAAAAAAATCTATATTGATGCTTCGCTAAAATGAGTTATAGGCTCGTTCGCTCTTCGGCATTGATTTTGTATTTTCTGGCTTCCCTCGGCAAAAGTACTGAGCTGTCGGGAAATATAGTGAAGGGCATTTGTCTCACCGAATCTCTCGTCTAATCCCACTTTTTGTGCCAAGGAACGTTTACTGAATTAAAAGAAGGTTCGAGGTATCTAATGTAAACCCAGCCTAGAGTGACACATCGCCGGAGTAATTCCATAGAAGGTGCCTTCCGGCCCAACCTAGAAAAAAAAAGAACCGAGAGCCCGTTTTACTGGAAGATAGCTTCGATGTGTTTCAATTGTCTCGTTGCATTTATCTGGCAAGAGATGCTTTCGATTGGGCTCAAGCGTGTAATTATTATACACGAACAATTCTGTTTGAATTTCTTTACCACATTGCTGTACTTCACACTAAAAACGAATGTCTTCTAGAGAAGATTCTCTAAATTCAATAAATCGGAAGTTAGTATTGTCAATGTTCTCTGAATATAGGTAAAGAAAATGTCTCATATGGCTAACATGTTTAAAGCCATGTTTTCAGCAGTACTCGCGACCAGAGGTATGATTCAGCCAAAAAGGACCCCTCGGCTTGAGAGTAGTTGAAGAAGAATTTGGTACAATGAAAGTTGCATTTTGATCACTTTGACCTGTCACGGGTGTCGAATATGCGTGAAATCCATCACCTGATTTATGGCTGATGTAATCCACAAAATGTAATTGTTGGCAAACGAACCTACTCCAACCCGTAACCAGATAAAAGTATATATTAGGTAAATCTGGTCGTTCTGGTTATGATGATAATACGAGATCGAATAAGATCGGCGGACGGCAAGGCCAATCATGAACGAGATAGGGTAAGATATACGGAAGGCAAGGCCAATCACGAAAGAGATCAGGTAAGATATACGGAAGGCAAGGCCAATCACGAAAGAGATCAGGTAAGATATACGGAAGGCAAGGCCTCAATCGTGAACGAGATCGGGTAAGACGTACGAAAGGCAAGGCCAGTCGTGAACGAAATCGGGTAAGATATACGGAAGGCAAGGCCAATCTTGAACGTGATCAGGTACGATTTTCGGAAGGCAAGGCCAATCACAAAAGAGATCAGGTAAGATATACGGAAAGCAAAGCCAATCTTGAACGAGATCGGGTAAGACGTACGTAAGGCAAGGCCAATCATGAACGAGATCGGGTAAGATACACGGAAGGCAAGGCCAATCACGAAAGAGATCAGGTAAGATATACGGTTGGCAAGGCCAATCATGAACGAGATCAGGTAAGATATACGGAAGGCAAGGCCAATCATAAACGAGATCGGGTAAGATATACGGAAGGCAAGGTCAATCATGAACGAGATCAGGTAAGATATACGGAAGGCAAGGCCAATCATGAACGAGATCAGGTAAGATATACGGAAGGCAAGGCCAATCATGAACGAGATCGGGTAAGATATACGGAAGCCAAGGTCAATCATGAACGAGATCAGGTAAGATATACGGAAGGCAAGGCCAATCACGAAAGAGATCAGGTAAGATATACGGAAGGCAAGGCCAATCATGAACGAGATCAGGTAAGATATACGGAAGGCAAGGCCAATCACGAAAGAGATCAGGTAAGATATACGGAAGGCAAGACCAATCATGAACGAGATCAGGTAAGATATACGGTAGGCAAGCCCAATCACGAAAGAGATCAGGTAAGATATACGGAAGGCAAGGCCAATCACGAAAGAGATAGGTAAGATATACGGAAGGCAAGACCAATCATGAAAGAGATCAGGTAAGATGTACGGAAGGCAAGGCCAATCACGAAAGAGATCAGGTAAGATATACGGAAGGCAAGGTTAATCACGAAAGAGATCAGGTAAGATATACGGAAGGCAAGGTTAATCACGAACGAGATCGGGTAAGATGTACGGAAGACAAGGCCAATCATGAACGAGATCAGGTAAGATATACGGAAGGCAAGGTTAATCACGAAAGAGATCAGGTAAGACGTACGTAAGACAAGGCCAATCATGAACGAGATCAGGTAAGATGTACGGTTGGCAAGGCCATTCACGAACAAGATCAGGTAAGATATGTACGGAAGGCAAGGTTAATCACGAACGAGATCAGATAAGACGTACGGAAGGAAAGGCCAATCACGAACGAGGTCAGGTAAGATGTACGGAACCCACACATACCATCGACTATGCGTGTCCTTCTCCACAACCGGAGTAGTGGCATCTCGAGCCGTTGAATCGACTGATATAAAAAAAAAGGCAACATCCATGGAGAACGACGCCAAGACGATAATTGCGTCAGCAACCTGTAATTAATGAAATATTGTTATACAAACACTATGGCGGTTTAGCATGGCTCCTATTTCTATATTCGGGCTGCGCATCTAAGTTACCGAATTGCTCTGGACCGATGAAACTGATTCAGACCACGTCAGAAACTGGATATTACCAATTCAGTCATTCATATGGTTCATGTAACGGGTTTAGTTACCCACCGTGTGTGGGGGTGGGGGACGGGAGGGGTGAACAGTCGGTAGATGAGAAATGATCCCCTTACATGGGTGATCCATATAGTATTTTGTTTTCATGAAACAAGGAATTGTCTCTGATGCTGGGAGATGATTCATCTATGGCGTTACGAAGAATAGTGCCCCGTCTAGAATAGAGCCAGGAGAATCATTAAATACTTTTTTAATCTGTTTCTATCTCAGGAAATCTCAGGTAACTAATTTACAAAATACCTAAAAAAAAGAGAAAAAAATATTTCCATTTTAAGGATTTGTGAGTTTATCATTGCAGGAAACTATTCGATCTCGTAACGTTTACCGTGTACATGTAAGGATAACCTACTCATCGTCGCATGGATAGTTTGTCTTTGATGCGACTATACCCTCCATCAATCAGCACTTTTCAAGTAAAACACTTGTGAAGATCATATCATGCAAATAATGAGTCAGGTGTTTAAGTGTTGACAAACAAATAAACATGTATAATGGTCATGATGGTGCAGCACCAAGCCAAGATGCTAAAAAATTCGCAAATATTGATACGTCAAGATTTTCGTTAAGAAAAACACCGAAGTCCATTCACGAGTGAAGATATGTCGAGTCGAGAAGTGAGAAAAATATCCACGTCAACGAACGGTAATAAATCAAATAAACGCAAAATAAATCATAAGGGCAGTGGAAAAAAATGCCGGCGTTTGACAAGAAGTCATATGACTCGACAATCCAATATTCTGACTGCATATCTAAACAAATGTAAAGAACCAAAAATGATCCATGTGATGATTTGTATCTCATCCATGCTTTTCATGTAGATGCTTTTCATCATGTAGATGTGCATATGGACATCTTCAATGACATGACCATACAGTCCCTGACACCGACTGGAGCGGTATTGCAAGAGCAATGATGTAACAGATCTATCACGTCATGGAATGGAAAGTGATGAACTATGTGATCGTTAGATAGAAGAAACGACCCAAACGGCCAAAATATTAGTAGAATATAAATTCTTAATCCGAACAAAAATTCGGTCAGGCCGGAAGACCAAGCGCTCCATTCTCCATTATGTTAACCACAGTCACAAACTACAATCACAATGATGCGTACAGAGCGAGCGCCAGAGAAACAACTATCAAAGTTCATTCACGAACGGTAATAAGTCAAGACGTCCGATAAATTAGGAAAATGACATTTTCCACGTTCAATTCTTAAAAACGATTTGTTGATAAGATTGATATAATTGCACAAATGTTAATTTATATCTTATGAACGTTGGTATATATGTTACACTCGCGTCACCGACACTCGAAATGAATACCGGTACGAAGACAGTTCATCGTCTGACACTGCATTCTACTTACATTTGCCCCGTTTGGACCGTTTCTTCTATATAGCAGTCACATAGCTCATCGTTTTCCGTCAGATGACTTGATAGGGCTATTACAGCATTGCTGCTGCATATTTGTATCTAACACCGCTCAAGCCGTTGCTAGCCGCAGTGTGGTCATGTCATTCAAGATGTTCACATGAACTGCTACAATAAAAGTGTGGCTGAGACAAAAAACATCCCAGGGATCATTCCAGAATATTGACCTGTGGGGGTCATATGACTTCATGTGTGTACTGCGAGGGGACACCTCATCAATAAATAATTTCTGTTACCCCCTTCAGTTAGACTTTCTACACATATATACTTGGTCTACGAAATACAAATGCCCTGATGACGTCACTCTGTTGTGTTCTCCTGATAAATATGAGGTTTTTAATATGATTATTTCAGGCAAACCAATTAGTTTCATGTGTTCTAATGCACGAAAATGGGCGAAAACACCACATTCTTAGGGTGCTCAGGGCTGCCATTCTGTGTTTACCCACGATTCTTTGTACATGTTGCACCAGCGAAGTCACTCACTACAGCCCTGCCCACACACCCTACCCCGCACCATTCCATATCGGTCTATGTAGAGTCAACAATGAATAAATAATGTACGGATATATTTATCGTAAACATAGGCCTACACACGCAGAATATCACTGCATGCTATCTCGAAAGACTGCAAGTTTCTAATGGTCATTAAAGGACTTCACTATATGGCGGAAGTAATAACCAAGTGGAATACGGGCTCATAACAGAAAATCTACAGCTTTGATACATTGGGTTATATTATCGACAAGCTATGATGTCTAGTTAGAAACCATTATGGAACGTCTTCACCGGAAGACTAAATGACATCTAATGAGAGAGGGAAAGGCCGGGTGGTTGTTATAGCAATCTCACGGCTATAGCAATCTCACGGCTATAGGGGATTTATAAGATACTACGTTTATGACCTGGAACAAAAGCTCTTCCCAATAGTGGGTCCTTTCCTGTTACAACATGCGACTAGATATTCAAGGTTTTCCTATAAATCGTAGATATTAACTTCAAGAACTAAACATTAGCTAGTAGCGTGTTAAGGCGATTCGTTACCTTTCGTTTAACCGGAAGTCACCCGATATATCCCACAAAACCTACCTTTAGAAACAAATGAGCATTCATATCAACTGGTACTGAATAATCAACTAAATATATAGCTTCAAGATCTAAACATCAGCTAGTAGCGTGTTAAGGCGATTCGTTACCTTTCGTTTAACCGGAAGTCACCCGATATATCCCACAAAACCTACCTTTAGAAACAAATGAGCATTCATATCAATTGATAATGAATAATCAACAGAATATATCCATCGAAATTCTCATCAACATCTATCTGACGGATCAAATCATTTACACTTTATTCTCAGCCTACCTACACACAGGGTTCCGATTATGCGATTTTGGCATTAATCTCTATTGCTAGAAATCGGCAAGATGGAGGATCTATTATTTTGTGTCTAATTTCAATAATGTATGCGGTAAAAATACAATCAAAGAAATTGAACATATCACAACGTTATTTTTGCATGTTGATTGCACATTTTTGACTGAACCCTGAAGTCTCATTGAAATCTATGTTATTCCTTATAGTGAGGTAGCTTAGGGCCATATTTTGGAAAGATCGTGACACGCTGGACCAAAGCACCAAACTTGGCACACCCATCACTTGAGACATATAGAACAATATCAGAAGGGGTGCCCGTTGCTCTGGGCTCTGTGATGCCCTCTGGTCCCCAAAAGTGCATCTGAGGGGCAATATTGCTATTCAAAGAATAGTTAGCCTCCCAACAGCTTCGTTATTTTTATTATCCTTAAGGCTGGGAAGCTGAAACTTGCCACACTGTATCACTGGTTCAAGCCCTACCAGAAAATGTCACAAAATCCAAGATGGCCGCCATGATGACAACATTTTCCAAAAATAATCCATTTTCCTGACGATTTTCGGTCATATTTTTCGAAAAAAAAAAATTATGCAATTTCTCCGCAAAAACTGCGTGATCAATTAGTAAATATTATTGTGATGTGAAATAAAATAGTTTTTGTCCACTTTTCATCGCGGAAAAAGCAGAAATTTTGAGGAAATATGACAAAAACATCAATTTTCTGGTACCCCACGTGGCCGCCATCTTGAATTTACCCATGATACTCTGCTCGGGGGGTCATGTATATAGGCTCAAAATGACCCCAATATGATAAAAGATAAAGTTCTGGAGTTTCAGTTCTCCATTTTTTGTCGTTCCGGAGATAGCGCAGAATATTTGGTGGGGGGCCCAGGCCAGGTAGGGTTAATTTTGAAGGAATACGAGGAAAACAGAACTTTCCAGTTACACCCTAATATCATCCATTTTCAACTTACTCATGATGCTCTGCTCCGAGTATTATGCTGCAGGCTCAAAATAACTTCAATATCATAAGCTATAACTGCGCTAAGTTACAGCTCTCAACGTTTATTCATTTTGGATCACCAGGGAAAAATTCTCTTAGAAGGAAGTGGGGTGGCTGAAACCACCTAAACCAATTAAGTTTACATAATCGCCTGTGTAAAAGGAAACAATCGCCCCTAGTTTCATGTAAAACTTGAACTGTGATTCAGCTTTCCGTTTCGTAAAATGGGGGGAAAAGCTGGACATACTCAAGGCTGGCCAGGTTAGTTTTTCTGGGTTATTCTTGCATTTACCAGGTTTACCCCACGTTGAAGCGTTTACTCCATCAGACGTCCTCAACGCTCACCCATTAACATTCGATGCGTTATTTGTTTGATCTGATCTGTCATCACAGCACCCGAGCTAGCGTATCTAATTCCGCTTAAGCCGGTGCTAGGGGCCGTGTGGATATTTCATAATCTCCACATGAACCGCTACAATAAATGCGCGGCTGAGATACTAAGGCTACATCCGAGAATCCACCGTATTCTCGGGACTGCATGTTTGGTGCTGAGGGAAGCTTTCCTGTTGATATGAGTCATATGGTTGCTTTTTAGTCGCCAAACGTCGTCAATTTCTCCCACCGCTTGCTTATCGCTCCAATTTCAATCTTTCTACTTTCAAGTTTGAGAGATGAATAGCTGATTTTTTTGTCTAAAACTACATCTAATATATTCCACTGGGTGCCAAGACCATTACATATATATGTGCATGGTTCAGCACCCGTGCATTACTCTAATTATATGCCGGTTGTGCATGTACACTGTAAGAAAAATGATACTGAAAGGGGAGGATCAATTGTGTTTAGTGGATTCAGATCCATTCCCCCCCCCCCCCTTTTCCCAATGAACTTTTCTCTCGGGCTCGCAACTGTTTAAAGCTAGCACTTTGTGTCTTTATAACAAATCAAATTAGGGGCATTTTATTCTCGGAAAAGAGCATCATGGGTAAATTCAGATTTGACGAAACGGTGGTGTACCTCGAAAATTTTGTTTTTGGAGTATTTTCCTCAAAATTGGTGTATTATTCTACGTAAAACTACCCAATAATATATTAAATCACATCAGATGATTAATTACTAATTCGCAAGGTAATTTAGGCAAAGAAAATTGCACAAGTAAAAAGTTTGAAAAATGGATTCGAAAAATCAGAAAAATGGCTTATTTTTATAAAATGACGTCACCGTGACATCATCATAGAGACCATCTTGAATTTTGTTACATTTTCTGGTAGCACTGGAACCCTAGATATAGTGTGGCAAGTTTTAGCTTCCTAGCCTCAAGGATAATGAAAATAATGAAGATATTGGTAAGCTATCTATTTTTTAATTGGTAATATTTCCCCTTAACCCTACCTGGCCTGGAGGGGGGGGACATTATGCCCCCCCCCATCAAACTTTCTGCGCTATCTCCGGAACGACAAAAAACAGAGCTGAAACCCCGTGACTTTATAGTTTATCATATTGTGGTCATTTTGAGCCCATTTGCCTAACCCCCCGAGCAGGGGATCATGGGTAAATTCCAGATGGCGCCCACGTGGGGTACCAGAAAATTGATGTTTTTGTCATATTCCTTCAAAATTTCTGCTTTTCCGCGATGAAAAATGGGCGAAAACTATTTTATTTCACATCACATTAATATTTACTAATTTATCATGCAGTTTTTGCGGAGAAATTGCATAAATAAAAAATTGGAAAATCAACCAAAAAATGCGGTTTTTTGAAAAATGACGTCATCAGAGCGGCCATCTTGATTTTTTTTTTACATTTCTGGTAGAGCTTGACCCAGGGGTATATCGTGGTAAGTTTCAGCCTCCTACATGTAACTCAAGGAGTAAGAGAATGGCCTCCAGGCCACGACAGGTCCCAAAAAGCCCAGGCCAGATAGGGTTAAATGCCCTTTTGGGGGCCAGAGGGCGTCACATGATCCAAAGTGATGGGCACCCCTTCTGATATTGTTTTGTATGCCTCAGGTGATGGATGTGCCAAGTTTGGTGCTTTGGTCCAGCGTGTCACGATCTTTTTGCTAAGCCACCTCACTATTAGGTTCTCTCATTCATAAGAAAATAATTTTATATAAATGTTTTTTTGCATATGCTCCTATTTCAAGTTGTACTTCAATATATGACTGTTTTGTAGGGGGCTTTAACACCAACTTTTTGCGTGTTAAAGGTAACGAAACCCCTTAATACAAATACATCATCGTTGCAATGGGCTAATAGAAATATTTACGTCTCATTCAACATTGAAGAGTATGGATAATAAAGACGACGTCGAATATGTACAGCCCGTTTGTGTTCCATGGATACAGATATAAAATTCCGTGTATGTGCATGGACCACCTGTTAGTAACCCAAATCAATTTCCCGTTTCGTCATCAGAAAAATAAATATTATATTACAAGATATACTGATCTTGATACTGCGTTGAAGATTGTGATATAGGTAAACACGTGATAAGAATCAAACACCAAGTGCCAAGATATTCCAGTCCACATCCATGGAAAGTTGGGTCTGGATTAGAAACTGAACAAATTTGTTAAAAGACAGATTAAAACTACACTTGATCCAACCAGTATCTATTCTGGCAATTGTTTTTGTTAAATATAGTTTCGTGGTGGAATTTCGACAGAATGAACTCCGTGGACATCAATACGGTGTCAATTTTGACCTATTAAATATCAAATCAATATAGTTGTTGATATATCCCGAGGCTTCATGTATATATCTTCCAGACTACAGCAGAAAATGGTAACTTAGCTTAGCAAGATGGAACGATAACTAATACAAATCTATCACTTTGTTGATCAGCTCCTACGTGGGACTTCTCTTCAATTTACGTTAATCTGCAGTCCGATGTGCCCAAAATATTCTTTTCCACTTTGTCTTCGACTGTACTTCTTTTCAATGTACATCGTTTACATTTCTACTGTGTTCCATATCGGCCACCAATGTACTGATTGTTTAGTATCCATAAAAAGTGAAATATCCCATATGCAAAATAAAAATCCTTCAAAATATCGTCTCAGTCATATTTGTGCATTCTTAAAACAATCTGGTTCTGACAAATCACCGGTATTTTGATTTCGAATCTTCGGTTTTCTTTTTTTCTTGAGCTTTGGTCGACGATCTACCCGCTTTGGAATTCGAATACAGGTAATGTAGCATTTCAGTGGGGCTATCATTAACATATACACAAACCTGGGAATGTCGAGACGGATAAAAGCGTGGTAATCTTTACGTAATCAAAAAACTGTTTGCGACCCCCATTGTCCAAAATAATTTTTAACCAAGAAACCAAGCAATGGTTTCATTCTGTTATAAATGCAGCTGCCAAATCCTTTAGGACAATGATGTGAATAAACCTTGGCATATTAGTAAGTAAACGGTCGAGCTGCTCGGATATGTGTTCTTTGGGGTTTGAATCAGAGGAATTATGAGATTGGGGTGAGACTTCCAAATTTCATGTCTACCAAACTGTCACGGTAATCAAAGCAACAAATACTGACTGCTGAAAAGAAGGTACAAATTAAGACTGGCGAAGCGGTTAAACTGTCAAATGTGGCCCATCTTTTGGTAACTTAAATCAGTTTTCGTTTCGTCATCATAAAAATAAATATTAGGTTACACGATGTACTGATTTTTTCACTACATTGCGTTAGAAAACTGACAAAAAGGGGAATAAAAGTGCGCTTGATCCAACCATCATCTATTCTTCCAGATATCATTTTTCCATATAGTTTAATGCTGGAATTTCATAATTTTGATGCTTATAAATCGGCAAATATCAACAGAAAGCCCATTCACTCCTGGTTCTGATGAGAGAGAAATCGATCAACAGAATGAACCCCGTGGACATCCATACGATGCCAACTTTGGGCTTTAAAATATCAAATCAATAATGGTTGGTGATATATCCCGTGGCTTCATGTATATATCTTCCTGTCCAAAGAGAGCAGCCAGTGGTAACTTTACTTAGCAAGATTGAACGTTAACTAATACAAAGCTATCACTTTATCTATCAGCTTGTACGTGTGATATCTCGTCAATTTACATCAATGTGCAGCCCGATATATACCCAGAAAATTCTTTTATCGGTTCCATATCGGCCACCAATCTATTAAGTGTTTAGTGAAGTGAAATATCCCATAGGTAAAATAAAATTTTTATAAAAGGACGAAAACTATTTGGTCTACAAAACAGTCTCTGCCATAATGGTTGGTGCAATGATAGGACAATCTGGTTCTGACCAATCACCAGTACTTTGTTTTCGAATTTCCGAAATACTTTCTTTTATTTCTTGAGCATTTGTCGACCATCTATCCGACTTAAAATTCGAATACAGGTAGTTTATCATTTCAGTGAGGCTATCATTAACATATGCAAATTCCTGAGAATGTTGAGACGAAAGAAAGGGTGGTTATCATTACGAATTCAAAATTATTCCCGACCAGATTGTAGAATGGTGTTGTAATCCAGAAACGAAGCAATGGTCCCATTCTGCCAGAAATCCAGCTTCTAATTGCTTTAGAACAATGGTGCGGTCATACCTTGGTATATTAGTATCAAGATCTATGGCGTGAAGTTTCGTAACTTGTGTCTAATTCCGCTTAACCCGGGGCTAGGGGCCGTATGAACCCATGTACTTCAAGATCCTCATGGTGTTCATATGAACAACCACAATCAAAGCGTGACTGAGATACATCATTCTCTAGATGTCGACCTTACAACGATTATTATGGATTAAGTATACTGATCAGCGATACGGATTTTATATTTTTGGAACATCATGATGTCTTGTCGGCATCATTGAAAACTGTTGAACGCTTCTCTCTTGCAGGAAACTAGCCTGTGTATTTGTATACTATGATTGTCTTTTTGAATTTGGTGCTAATACTGTTATATGGAATATGGAACAGGTCTTTGGATTATGGATGTGGATATTCTTTAATGGACGAAGGCTGAATTATGAATGACATACTAGACGCTTGTAATGGTCAAGTTACACGGATATGAGTTCTTTGGGGTTTGAATCAGGAGAATTATGAGACTGAAGTCTGACTTCGAAACTTGATTTTTACCAAAATGTCTCGGTAATAAAGCCACAAGTACTGCTGCTGAAAAGAAGGTACAAGTGAATATATTTGAAGAAATCCAACTTAGCCCAACATCGTGCGCTGTATCAGCCCGTAGTTTTATTCTGTTGTTGTTGTTGTTGTTGTTCTTTTTGCTGGATGTTTTTTTGTCGAGTTAATATTTTTTGTCCAAAGTGTGGTATGAGGATTTCCGCTGGTCTACTTGTGCGATAAAGGTGTATGCGTGGTCAACTGTATGCATGAAAGACTGTTGCAAAAAGGCATTGCTTGATTCCAAGTTGAGGGTCACAATAGAATCATATGGATAATCAAAGCTTTTCATCTTCTTTTTAATAAACCACCAACCGTTGTGGCTGCATGTATGTGAATGAAAATTATTACTATTGTGAACAGTTTATAGGTGGAATTGCCTACACAAAATATGAAAATAAAACTATACCTATAGATCTATTAGCAACAATGAGGAAAATCCAGCGATATCCATACATCAAAGTCGATAATGATAACCCATTGTTTGGATTCGGATAATGAATAATTAACGAAATCAACAAATCCTTTAGGATATTAGAACGATATCGATGCAATGATCAATATCCATTAATGAAATAAGTGTATTATTAATCCATGTACCGGTATAAATAATTCAGTTACTAATATTAAACAACCATTTATTGACACTGATTCCAAATGTTTATTTCGATCTTCATACTACATGTACAGTGCCGTCACTATATACGAGTACTGAGAGGTGAAACATGCAGTCCTAACTGGTATACAATGCTAGTCTATTGCGGAAGAAACGGTCACATGAAACTTACCTCAACAACAAATATAGCTAGAATGGTTAATCTACTATAGTGTATATGATTTCCCTGTTTGAATGGTGATGACCTCCGCCATGATGGATCCCGCCATGGTGATCAGTACAGTTTGTGTGATTCAAGCTATGATTGGCTGCTATACTATCGTGATGTAATGGCGGCTCCTCGAGATGAGTCTCGTGACTCGATTCATCCTCCGAGGCACGAAGTTCATGAGCCTCGAAGTGATAAACATGAGTGAAGTTGTAAAGATCGAACTGACTGCTGTTTCCAAAAAAAAAGCTTAAACCATTGGCTGTAGACGTGTCCACATTCTCCGGTACTGCAAATAAGAGAGAATTATTGAGAGACAGCCTCCATAAATTGCTCCACTGATCGATAATAAAACAAAACGGATATTTCTGTGATATCCCGTAAAAGCTAAACTAATAATTGATTGATTTTCATTATTTGAAACAATTTGATGAATGTCATTGTGAAGCGGTGCATTAACAAGAATTTCGGAGAATACTGGCAAACAGTTCACACGAAGTTTTCATAGTGTTACTAATAGACGGTATCTCTCTGGTATACCTTGTCTTACCTAGACTGACGTTCGAGTACTTGCGGACTTGAAGCAAAAGTATCATATTTTGACAATGGTGTGGCACATTGCCGATGACAAGTTATGTATTCTACATATTACAAACAGGAAAAATCTTCATAGTCTCTGTCTCAAATATGTCGGTGATCAGTTTTCTTGAACACAGATACTATTAATGAACTTGGACGGTCAATAAGGTCCTGGTGAGGTATTGTGGTATAGACAGTCGAGGAATCCCATGTGGATACATGTCTATACAGTATGTGACCTTTAGCATCAGTTCTTCCGTGAGACATTTTGAGTTTTTCAATATCCACATACATTCAATTCCAGACTTCTTAGATATAGTGACGCACTAGCTTTCCCAAAATGTTTTTACCTCCTGAAGGGCCCTCGTCAACAGGGCTGAAAGAAGCTTGGTGGTGCAGCTTCTAGAACCAGCTACAAATCTAACTTTGTATGGTGATTTGTGCATTTTGGGAGTCCATTGGTAGTCGTTACGATTGGTTAGAAGACAAATACCTCTTTCCTTGAGAAACGTTTTGTGAATGTTAAATAAATCTTCCAGAGTAAATGCAGTTTGGGAATAAGTAGACGTATTCCATGATATTATGCTTATACTCAATTCTTAAAACAGCATCTGGTAATAGTAATATTTACATATGAATATCATATTATTTGGAGCTTTGTCTGCTGGGACTATGACGAATTTACTCTGGAGATTTGCTAGAACTTCCAAAATCAATGAGTAGTTCCAAGATAACTATGATGACATCGACGACCAACGCCAATATGCCATACTGTACTGGGTTATTCTGTAAAAACGCACTGAACTTTTTCCGACGCCCGTAAACGATAAAAATACCATATTGAATTAAGGGATACCGAATGGAATATAATAAGCAGATACTCTGATGATCTAAAACAAACATACAACATTGTGATGGTATTTCTGTGTATTCATTTTACAAGCTACAAAGTTGACGGAGAGTCGGAATTTCTGCAGAGAAGCCTATTAGTCCGGTGCTTTAAATCCAGATTTTCACTTTTTCGTGACAGAGTGATATAAAGCACGCACACATGTCGTCAGAGGCACCCAGAACAATATCAGACGGGGTGCCCGCGATTTCGAGGCTCAGGAGGCATTATATGGCAAATTAGAGACCCTTGGTCATTTTGGGCCTATGAAGGACAATTTTTACCCCCAACGATTTTCTTCGTTTTAAGTATACAGTAAATAGTAGAAAATAATCGGATATAACTGACTCAGACGGCACGGCAGCCCCTGACTGACCTTTGCCAAACCGGGTCAAGTTGAACCAGATCTGTATTAATGCAATGAATTCGTCGGGGCTACCATACAATGCAGCCCGTGAGTGGACAATGTATAGCTACCATCTGAAATGTGTCATTCTAATATAGCGTTTGACTTCTATCTATCAATTTTGGAATACGTTATTCGGGTTTCCTGCTGCTGAAGATGAAGTGGCAGAGCCAATGCGAAAACCATGGCCGATTAAAGAGGGACAATGCCGATTAAAGAGATTTCGATTTTACATGAGCCGAGAAATAAGCAGCTGTAACGGGCTGTTTCTGGAAGTTGAAACAGGGGGCCCGTCCTCGGAAGTGAAATATGTAACCGAAAATAAGCACAGATTGCTCGAACTGGACAATATCCCTATATTATCAGTATACGATGATATAAACAAATGAACTGGTTTATACTATATGTTGTGTTTGAAGAGGCGGATAATAATGTTCATGCCTTGTAATAGTCCAGACTGATCGGAGAAAGAGACATCGTCGTGTTAAAGAACATTGCTATTGCTGTGTGGTTCTGAACGAACTGCCAATTCATTGACGTGTGAGAATGCATAAAATGCTACCAAGAACATTGCTCGTAAAAGAATGACATGGATACAATGTTGGGTATAGCATCAAATATCTCATGGAAGATACCCTTAGTTATGGGCAATCTGGTATCTGGTTGACCATGTAATTTTGACATGCCCGTAAGTAGCTTTTTGACAAGGAATATCTGAGCAGGGTTGTTTACTGCAGACACATTGTGCACATAACTGATATCCGATGCGAATGCATATCTGTGGAGGGTGCATACTTGTGGAAATGCAAAAATGCTATAAACGAAACCAACTGTACTGATGAGACGGGGAATATCTTAGTGGTACACTGACCAGTGTTATTGAGGAAATCTCTATATACTTCTCATGTGCGCGTTTGTATACTTTCAAGGAAGATTCAACAAGGGACGCTGTCAGAAGAACTCTGTCTGCTACAAAGTGTCAACAACAGATAGGGTATTGGGTGCAGTGAGCGGTTGAGCCAAGGGACTAGAGACAGCGCTTCCTGAAATTGTAACCGCGAGAGCTTGTCAGAAATAACGTTAGATTGCTACGAAATATATTTTGATCTGAACGGAATGTTATGTCCAAGGCAGGCAGCTACTAAGTGATGCACTAATTTCATCAGCAATGAAAGACCACGGCCATATTATCACAAAGAAAGAGAACGTTTTGATTTGCCAGTTTGTGGACCCAAATTTCCAAATGCTGGTCATTCTTGGACTATCTACGAGGACCCAAAAACAGCCGCCAAACCATGGTACCAGCAGCGTCCGAAAACAGTTGATCTGGTTTGATCACATCACAGGTTACCCAATTTAGGGAAAGAATAGTAATTTTTCTTTGAAACGTACCAGGAATACAATCCAGAATAATTTGCAAATCTATCAGGCAGCGGAGAAATGCCCTGCCGGACGAGCCAATGGGAGACTGCAGTTCTACAAGGGCTACCTTTTTGCGGCGCGAGAACTCCCCTATCAAGCTTATCAGTTTATGAGTTTTGTCTTCTGGAAATGATGCTTACATAGTTCTGGAGTTCAGTTGAATCCCATGCATAACCATAGTAGTTGATGGGTAGTAGATCTTAGCATGTTTTGATTGGAATGCTCAAATACTCACACAAGTAAATGAAACTGTTAAAAGCTATAGAACAGTGGCCAGCGTAATTTGGACCAATGAACATGAAGTCGTCCAGTATGTGGGTCAAGTCTGATATGCCGAATTTTGTAGCCATAACCGATTGCAGAGAGTGACTTAAGCTCTCAAATATTTTACAGGATGGAGAACATCGCATAGAGAGGTATCGGTCAGAAAAATTCTTACCGCCCCAGGTAAACCCAAATAAGGGGTAATTCGCTGGCTCGATGTGTATGCTGCGGAAGGCATCCTCTAAATTAATGTTTGCATCAAGCTTTATGGGCCATGTTTTTTAACTACAGCAATGGCGATATCTAATTTCTCGTATTCAACATATCATAGGTCTCGTGGAATCGCACTATTAATAGACAAGGCAGATTTTCCAGGGTAAGATAAATGGTGTATCGCCATAAAAGTATTAGGGGATTTGGTGACAACCAGTTTTAATGCTGGAGGAAGCCGGAATACCTGGGAGAAACACCGCCGGCTCGTAGACAAGTAACTGGTAAACTTCCACATATGTACCAGCGGGGCTCGACTCCCGTACCGTTTCAGCGGTGTGAGGCTAGCGATAACCAGCGATGCGCCTTAGACCACTCGGCTACCATGGAATTTTCGAGGACTAAGCCTAATGGAGAACAAACCATACTGTTCAAAAGAGGAGTTGAGAAAGGACCAGCAACTCGACCTTTCCATAACTTTTTGTCTAATGAAGCCCCTACGATAGCAGAGTTTTTCACAGCAGATGAATAATTACGCGAGAGAGTAATAACATAGTCTCTCGAGTGCTCAATATCGAAACCGTTTGTGGAACTTTAAACAAGTAAATCTACCTCAGGGTAGTTACTTAGCGCGGTTTTTAGCCTGATCGGGTTTATCGGTGTTGGTAGAATAACCCCGTGTGCCGCTGGATTTACACATGCTAACTCACATTTCCAATTGGCAACATTTGATGTGGTTCACAACCGTGGCATGTACGATAACCAGAAGTTTAATTCTTCGAAAAAGATTTGGTTTTTATTACCGAAAATCAGCATTGAGCATGAGGCGCTGGTGGCCATATTGGATATCTATAGAAAAGAAAATATCCAATAACCTCCATGCGTGCTTGATCGAGTCAATCATAGCAGAGCTATACACAAACGGCTACGTCTTCCATGTAAGGGATCACGAAACGGATAATGCCCCCCCCCAACAATACAAAAGGAAACGATTATAAGGGTAGTGAATGGGTCTGAGTTGAGCTTTCTTTTCCCTGTGAGACAGTTTGCAGCGACACTTTGACAAGGTATATTCTGGCGGACGACAGATTGCAGCGATACTTTGAAACTGTTCATCATGAATGTATGATGGGCCCCCCCCCAACAATACAAAATGATATATTCTGCCGGACGACAGATTGCTGCGGCAGTTTGGAACTATTTTTCCTGAGCGATAGTTTGCAGTGACGCTTTGACAAGGCATATTTTGCTGGATGACAGATTGCTGCGACAGTTTGAAATAGTTTTCCTGCACGACAGATTGCTGCGACAGTTTGAACCTCTTTTTCTTTGGCGACAGTTTGCAACGACACTTTGACAAGGTATATTGTGCTGGACGACACATTTCTGCGACACTTTGAAACTTTTACCCATCCTACATATTTCAACACTGAGTCGATATTTTGCTACTCTTTCTTGTAATCATATGAGGAGCCCTCGGTGGCCGAGTAAGTAACGCCGGAATCGCCCTACAGCAATTTAACACAATGTACCTCTGAACTCTCAATGTACAAACTGACAAATTATCAAATCAATAACCTACACATCATCAGATTTATTGCTGCATAATCCAATGAATAGTTCATTCAGTGACAAACATATTCTCAACTTGTAAGTGATATGATCATCCCTTTAATAATCCAATCACAGCATTTCAGCTATAGAAGTCAGATAAATTCTCCACCAAAGCGTAACTAGGCTAATGTCGAAGCTGGGTGTTCGGCATGAGTGTGCGTGAACTTGAGTTTCAAAGCACTGTTAGGAAGGAATATATCTGAAGTGCAGTGTCAAAGCGGTGTTAGGGAAAAATGTACATGCAATCGAGTGTCAAAGCATGTCAGGGAGGAATATATGTTTAGTCGAATGTCAAATCGGTGTTAGGGAGGAATATACGTGAAGTAGACTGTCAAAGCGGTGTACAGGGAGTCGAGTGTCAAAGCGGTATTCGGGAGGAATGTATGTGAAGTCGAGTGTCAACCAGTGTTAGGGAGGAATGTATGTTTAGTCGAATGTCAAAGCGGTGTTAGGGAGGAATGTATGTGAAGTCGAGTGTCAAAGCGGTGTACATGGAGTCGAGTGTCAAAGCGGTGTTAGGGAGGAATGTACGTGAAGTCGAGTATCAACCAGTGTTAGGGAGGAATGTATGTGAAGTCGAGTGTCAAGGCGGTGTTAGGGAGGAATGTATGAAGTCGAGTGTCAAAGCGGTGTTATGGAGGACTGTATGTGAAGTCAAATGTCAAAGCAGTGTTAGGGAGGAATGTATGTGAAGTCGACTGTCAAAGCGGTGTTAGGGAGGAATGTATGTGAAGTCGAATGTCAAAGCGGTGTTAGGGAGGAATGTATGTGAAGTCGACTGTCAAAGCGGTGTTAGGGAGGAATGTACGTGAAGTCGAGTGTCAAAGCGGTGTTAGGGAGGAATGTATCTGAGGTCGAGTGTCAAAGCGGGATTAAGACTTAGGGTTAGGTATGCTTCATAACTATCAGGTTAGGGAGAAATGTACATGAAGTCGAGTGTCAAAGGGGTGTTAGGGAGGAATGTATGTGAAGTTGAGTGTCAAAGTGGTTTTAGGGAGAAATGTAAGTGAAGTCGACTGTCAAAGCAGTGTTAGGGAGGAATGTATGTGAAATCGAGTGTCAAAGCGGTGTTAGGGATGAATGTAAGTGAAGTTGATTGTCAAAGTGGTGTTCGGGAGGAATGTATGTTAAGTCAAGTGTCAAAGCGGGAATTGGACTTAGGGTTAGGTATGCTTCATAACTATCAGGTTCAGGTTCAAGCTGTACGTGAAGTCGATTGTCAACCAGTGTTAGGGAGGAATGTATGTTTACTCGAATGTCAAAGCGGTGTTAGGGAGGAATGTACATGGAGTTGAGTGTCAAATCGGTGTTAGGGAGGAATGTACGTGGAGTCGAGTGTCAACCGGTGTTAGGGAGAAATGTATGTGAGGTAGAGTGTCAAAGCGGTGTACATGGAGTCGAGTGTCAAAGCGGTGTTAGGGAGGAATGTACGTGAAGTCGAGTGTCAACCAGTGTTAGGGAGGAACGTATGTGAACTCGAGTGTCAAGGCGGTGTTAGGGAGGAATGTATGTGAAGTCGAGTGTCAAAGCGGTGTTAGGGAGGACTGTATGTGAAGTCAAATATCAAAGCGGTGTTAGGGAGGAATGTATGTGAAGTCGACTGTCAAAACGGTGTTAGGGAGGAATGTACGTGAAGTCAAGTGTCAAAACGGTGTTAGGGAGGAATGTATCTGAGGTCGAGTGTCAAAGCGGGATTAGGGCTTAGGGTTAGGTATGCTTCATAACTATCAGGTTAGGGAGGAATGTACATGGAGTCGAGTGTCAAAGGGGTGTTAGGGAGGAATGTATGTGAAGTTGAGTGTCAACGCGGTTTTAGGGAGAAATGTATGTGAAGTCGACTGTCAAAGCAGTGTTAGGGAGGAATGTATGTGAAATCGAGTGTCAAAGCGGTGTTAGGGAGGAATGTAAGTGAAGTTGATTGTCAAAGTGGTGTTCGGGAGGAATGTATGTTAAGTCAAGTGTCAAAGCGGGATTAGGACTTAGGGTTATTATGCTTCATAACTATCAGGTTCAGGGTCATTTCAGCTATAGAAGTCAGATAATATCTCCACCAAAGCGTAACTGGGGTAATGTCGAAGTTGGGTGTTCGGCTTGAGTGTGCGTGAAGTTGAGTTTCAAACCACAGTTAGGAAGGAATATATCTGAAGTGCAGTGTCGAAGCGGTATTAGGGAAAAATTTACGTGCAATCGAGTGTCAAAGCTGTATTAGGGAGGAATGTATGTTTAGCTGAGTGTCAAAGCAGTGTCGCGGAATGTATGTGAAATCGAATGTCAAATTGTTGTTAGGGAAGAATGTACGTGAAGTCGAATGTCAAAGCATTCTTCGGGAGGAATGTACGTTCAGTTCAGTGTCGAGGCGGTGTTGAGGAATGCACGTGAAGTCGAGTGTCAACCAGTGTAAGAGAGGAATGTATGTTTAGTTGAATGTCAAAGTGGTGTTAGGGAGGAATGTACATGGAGTCGAGTGTCAAAGCGGTGTTAGGGAGGAATGTACGTGAAGTCGAGTGTCAACCAGTGTTCGGGAGGAATGTATGTGAAGTCGAGTGTCAAGGCGGTGTTAGGGAGGAATGTATGAAGTCGAGTTTCAAAGCGGTGTTAGGGAGGACTGTATGTGAAGTCAAATGTCAAAGCGGTGTTAGGGAGGAATGTATGTGAAGTCGTCTGTCAAAGCGGTGTTAGGGAGGAATGTACGTGAAGTCGAGTGTCAAAGCGGTGTTAGGGAGGAATGTACGTCAGGTCGAGTGTCAAAGCGGCATTAGGACTTAGGGTTAGGTATGCTTCATAACTATCAGGTTTAGGGTCATTTCAGCTATAGAAGTCAGATAATTTCTCCACCAAAGATAACTAGGGTAATGTCGATGCTGGGTGTTCGGCATGAGTGTGCTTGAAGTTGAGTTTCAAAGCACTGTTAGGAAGGAATATATCTGAAGTGCAGTGTCAAAGCGGTGTTAGGGAAAAATGTATGTGGAGTCGAATGTCAAAGTGGTGTTAGGGAGAAATGTACGTGAAATCGAGTGTATGTTTAGTTGAATGTCAAGGCGGTGTTAGGGAGGAATGTACATGGAGTCGAGTGTCAAAGCGGTGTTAGGGAGGATTGTACGTGAAGTCGAGTGTCAACCAGTGTTAGGGAAGAATGTATGTGAAGTCGAGTGTCAAAGCGGTGTTAGGGAGGAATGTATGTGAAGTTGAGTGTCAAAGCGGTGTTAGAGAGGAATGTATGTGAAGTCGAATGTCAAAGCGGTGTTAGGGAGGAATGTATGTGAAGTCGACTGTCAAAGCGGTGTTAGGGAGGAATGTACGTGAAGTCGAGTGTCAAAGTGGTGTTAGGGAGGAATGATTTTAAACTGTCGCATCAATCTGCCGTCCAAGAAAAACAGTTTCAAACTGTCGCAGCAATCTGTCGTCCCACAAAATATTGCTGGTCAAGTGTCGCTGCAAACTGTCGCTCAGGAAAAATGGTTTCAAACTGTCGCAGCAATCTGTCATCCGAGAGAATATACCTTCCCAAAGTGTCGCTGCAAACTGTCGCTCGAGAAACTACTTCTTGTCAAAATGTCGCTGCAATCTGTCGCTCAGGAAAAATGGTTTCAATGTGTCGCTGCAATCTGTCGCACAGGAAAAACAGTTTCAAACTGTCGCAGCAATCTGTCGTCCGACAGAATATAGCATGTCAATTCACATTTCTCCATTTCCCTATCAACACTTTTAATTTATAGAAAGTATTACAAGAAAATCGGTCAGGTTTGAGAGATATAGAAAGGTGCCAGTGTTCACATGTGCAATCCATCTCCAAACAGTAGATACCCGGTCAAAGTGTCGCTGCAAACTGTCGCTCAGGAAAAACAGTTTGAAACAGTCGCAGCAATCTGTCGTACGAGAGAATACACATTGTCAAAGTGTCGCTGCAATCTGTCGCTCAGGAAAAACAGTTTCAAACTGTCGCAGCAATCTGTCGCTCAGGAAAAACACTTTCAAACTGTCGCAGCAATCTGTCGTCCGAGAGAATATACCTTCTCAAAGTGTCGCTGCAATCTGTCGCTCAGGAAAAATGATTTCAAACTGTCGCAGCAATCTGTCGTCCAAGAAAAACGGTTTCAAACTGTCGCAGCAATCTGTCGTCCCACAGAATATACCTGGTCAAAGTGTCGCTGCAAACTGTCACTCAGGAAAAATGGTTTCAAACTGTCGCAGCAATCTGTCGTCCGAGAGAATATACCTTGCCAAAGTGTCACTGCAAGCTATCGCTTAGTAAAAACAGATTCAAACTGTCGCAGCAATCTGTCATCCGAGAAAATATACCTTGTCAAAGTGTCGATGCAATCTGTTGCTCAGGAAAAATGGTTTCAATGTGTCACTGCAAACTATCGCACAGGAAAAACAGTTTCAAACTGTCGCAGCAATCTGTCGTTCGACAGAATATAGCATGTCAATTCACATTTCTCCATTTCCCTATCAACAGTTTTCATTTATAGGAAGTGTTACAAGAAATTTGGTCAGGTTTGAGGGGTGTAGAAAGGTGCCAGTGTTCGCATGTCCAATCCATCTCCAAACAGAAGATACCCAGTCAAAGTGTCACTGCAAACTGTCGCTCAGGAAAAACAGTTTTAAACTGTCGCAGCAATCTGTCGTCCAAGAGAATACACATTGTCAAAGTGTCGCTGCAATCTGTCGCTCAGGAAAAATGGTGTTAAACTGTTGCAGCAATCTGTCGCTCAGGAAAAACAGTTTCAAACTGTCGCAGCAATCTGTGGTCCGAGAGAATATACCTTCTCAAAGTGTCGCTGCAATCTGTCGCTCAGGGAAAATGATTTCAAACTGTCGCAGCAATCTGTCGTCCAAGAAAAACAGTTTCAAACTGTCGCAGCAATATGTCGTCCCACAGAATATACCTGGTCAAAGTGTCGCTGCAAACTGTCGTCCAGCAAAAACAGTTCCAAACTGTCTTAGCTATCTGTCATCCGAGAGAATACACCTTGTCAAAGTGTCGCTGCAAACTGTCGCCCAGGAAAAACACTTTCAAACTGTCGCAGCAATCTGTTGTTCCCGGGATAACAGTCTCAAACTGGTTATACTTCTGTATCTTAACTTTCAAGTTTGCTCATAGCCTCGCTGTTTTTGGCAGAAAATAAAAGTTCAAGCTGTCGCTCTAAACTGTCGTCCTTGGAAATAGTCTCACACTTCCTTCACTACTACATCCCGCGTTTCGTGATTTCTTACATGGAAGACCCACCCACAAACGTCTCGATGGATCTTTTATAAATACATATGATATATACATCAGCATGTGTACAAACACACCTACATGTATATGGCAATAATACCATTATTGATGACGCTCCGGCGGCCATATTGGATATTCATCGGGTAATAAAGTTTCCGGTGATCGTTATTATTTTCTTGTTGAGTTATTTATGCTCGTGGAAAAGCATTCTGGTGTAAAAAGGCGATTCAAGAAATATTCGTGAACTGGAGACTACTGTATATATTATGGCGATCATATTGGATTTATGCAAATTAAGGGCCTTCCACCTCCTTTGGAAGGGCACCTCTTCTGAGATCATTCCTTATGCCCAAATGAGCCTCTGTACAAAATATGGTGCTTTATTCCAGTCGGTCACGATCTTGACCTTAAGCCAAAAGACTATATGTGAAAATATACTTTGACACTGCTATTCAAGATCTCAAAAGCCGCAAAATCAGCACTTCGTACTGTTGTTCCACTCGTTGTGGCTATTCCACGTAGCTACGTAGACGGGCGAGGTCGGTCAGTCGGAAATTGTAGATATCTTGAATAGGGCGATGACGGTTGAAACATTGCCGTATCATGGACCAATGGCGCCGATAGATGTCACTCACTGGATGGGCGTCCTGTAACAGATCGCTAGGAACATTTATGGGCTCGTCCAGAAAATGTTCGATGTTGTCCGGCGTATGACTCGAAACCGTAACGGTGGGGTCCGGCTGGATATCCAGGCTCTTCTGAACTGTGGGTATAGGCGGGCTCTCCGTCATCGCATCACCAGTGGCGTTCGTCTCCCCGGGCTCATCTTCACTGGGTCTGACCTTCCGCGGCTCCTCTTCAGTGGAAAGTTGTCGCCCAAACCGTAGAGACGGGGCATGAATCAAACGCTGATGGCGTCTTAACTGACTGCATCGTTTGAAGAGTTGACCACAATCCTTACAGTGTTCCGTCGCGCTCTCGTGGAATGAGCGTTCGTGGCGCAGTAAAGGATCCTTCCGATTAAATGACCGTGCGCAGGTTATACAAGTATACCGTGCATCGTTGTGGGTGGAGGCCTTGTGGCGGTGCAAGTCGTGCAGACGAGTAAACTGCTTCTGGCAAGTTGTGCAAGTGAACATCTTGGTGGTTGACAGAGTGTCTGATGAAACGGCCAGGCCGCTTCCCTTTATAGCACGCTAGCTGGTGATCTATTTTTAGCACACTCAGTTCAACTATCCCCAAGTCGAGGGCCGAGCCGTGACATCTTCGGTAACCTCCGTGTCTCTTCGGGCACCTCCGTGACATCTTCGGTCACCTCCGTGTCTCTTCGGTCACCTCCGTAACTACCCGGCTGTTCCCGTGTAAACCCGGATGGATCTCCGTGTCTCTTCGGTGACCTCCGTGACATCTTCGGTCACCTCCGTGTCTCTTCGGTCACCTCCGTACCGTCAACGATCAGCATGTAGACATATAGAGTATGTACGGCATGTTATGGTATTCATCAGTGCATGAGTGACGCATTCAGCCGATGGGGGTGGTCGGTCAGCTTGGTAACGAAAAACGTGGCATTGGTCACCCTCTCTACGACCCATTGTGTGTTGGGGCGTTGTTGTTGGGCCCATTCCAAGGGATCCACGGTGTCCAGTTTCTCCAGCATCGCCTCTAGCGACGCCTGGTTAATGATGGTAAACGGTTGGTCAAATACCCGGATGTTACTGCTCGGGTAAAAATATCGGGCTTGGTCTGTGTCCTTATGCTGCAGCACATAACCAAGCGCCAGATTCAACTTGAAGGCCGTAGTTTGATCGTTGAAGATGGCTTCCACGTAGCTGCGTAGACGGGTGAGGTCGGTCAGTCGGAAATTGTAGATATCTTGAATAGGGCGATGACGGTAGAAACAGTGCCGGATCATGGGCCAATGGCGCCGATAAATGTCACTCACTGGATGGTCTTCGTGTAACAGATCGCTGGGAACATTTATGGGTTCGTCCACGAAGTGTACTTTGCCCTCCACGTCGTACAAAATCTGGCCCAAGGTCTTGTCGTCGGAATTTGACTGTTGAATTAGGGCGACATCATCATCGGCCCTCGTGCGATGGGTGGGAGTTCCCCTGTTTCGATATTGATGCCTACGGGCTCTTCTACCTGCAAACGTGGCTGCGGAACAGGGTGTCGTGTGCGTTGGTGTCGCAGCAACTGACTGGTCAGTTTGAAAAGCCGACCACATTCTTCGCATGGACGCTTGGGTACTTCATGGCGTGCAGGTGTGTGGCGCTGTAAATGATCCGGGCGCTGAAACGACAGTGTACATATCGTACAGCTATAGCGGGCGGTTCCTTCGTGCTTGGTAGCTTCATGACGGCGCAAGTCGTGCAGACGAGTGAATGATTTCGAGCACGTAGTACAAGTGAACATCTTGGTGGTTGACAGAGTGTCTGATGAAACGGCCAGGCCGCTTCCCTTTTATAGCAAGCTAGCTGGTATCATTGTCGGACACCTCCGTGTCTCTTCGGTGATCTCCGTGACATCTTCGGTGACCTCCGTGTCTCTTCGGGCACCTCCGTGACATCTTCGGTGACCTCTGTGACATCTTCGGGCACCTCTGTGTCTCTTCGGCCACCTCCGTGTCTTTTCGGGAAGTGACCGAAGAGACTCGGAAGTGAATGACATTGTGGGAAAAACCCCACAGACAGGTCAGTACATGTGCTATCATGTTCACACTCCGTCACCGAAAAGACACGGACTGAAGATGGCGGACCTCGCCCGGTGGTGGTGGTGGTGGTAGTGGGAGCTCCCGTGTGGTAGAGCTCTTGGATCGGAGCTCTTGGAGCTCAAAGCGTGTGGAGTTCAGAGCTCGGAAGTGACATTTGCATATGACCTCTGTGAGGTCACTTCCGCTTCAGTTCACGTGACCGGAACTGACCTTTGACCCCGGCGCGCGCTAACAATACCGGATAAAATTGCGCGCCGGGGTCAAAGGTCAGTTCCGGTCACATGAACGGAAGCGGAAGTGACCTCACAGAGGTCATATGCAAATGTCACTTCCGAGCTCTGAGCTCCATACGCTTTGAGCTCCAAGAGCTCCGATCCAAGAGCTCTGCCACACGGGAGCTCCCACTACCACCACCACCACCACCGGGCGAGGTCCGCCATCTTCACTCCGCGTCTTTTCGGTGACGGAGTGTGAACATGATAGCACATGTACTGACCTGTCTGTGGGGTTTTTCCCACAATGTCGTTCACTTTCGAGTCTCTTCGGTCACTTCCCGAAAAGACACGGAGGTGGCCGAAGAGACACGGAGGTGCCCGAAGATGTCACGGAGGTCACCGAAGATGTCACGGAGGTGCCCGAAGAGACACGGAGGTCACCGAAGATGTCACGGAGATCACCGAAGAGACACGGAGGTGTCCGAACATGATACCAGCTAGCTTGCTATAAAAGGGAAGCGGCCTGGCCGTTTCATCAGACACTCTGTCAACCACCAAGATGTTGTACTACGTGCTCGAAATCATTCACTCGTCTGCACGACTTGCGCCGCCATGAGGCTACCAAGCACGAAGGAACCGCCCGGTATAGCTGTACGATATGTACACTATCGTTTCAGCGCCCGGATCATTTACAGCGCCACACACGTGCACGCCATGAAGTACCCAAGCGTCCATGCGAAGAATGTGGTCGGCTTTTCAAACTGACCAGTCAGTTGCTGCGACACCAACGCACACGACACCCTGTTCCGCAGCCACGTTTGCAGATAGAAGAGCCCGTAGGCATCAATATCGAAACAGGGGAACTCCCACCCATCGCACGAGGGCCGATGATGATGTCGCCCTAATTCAACAGTCAAATTCCGACGACAAGACCTTGGGCCAGATTTTGTACGACGTGGAGGGCAAAGTACACTTCGTGGACGAACCCATAAATGTTCCTAGTGATCTGTTACACGAAGACCATCCAGTGAGTGACATCTATCGGCGCCATTGGCCCATGATCCGGCACTGTTTCGACCGTCATCGCCCTATTCAAGATATCTACAATTTCCGACTGACCGGCCTCGCCCGTCTACGCAGCTACGTGGAAGCCATCTTCAACGATCAAACTACGGCCTTCAAGTTGAATTTGGCGTTTGGTTATGTGCTGCAGCATAAGGACACAGACCAAGCCCGATATTTTTACCCGAGCAGTAACATCCGGGTATTTGACCAACCGTTTACCATCATTAACCGGGCGTCGCTAGAGGCGATGCTGGAGAAACTGGACACCGTGGATCCCTTGGAATGGGCCCAACAACAACACCCCAACACACAATGGGTCGTAGAGAGGGTGACCAATGCCACGTTTTTCGTTACCAAGCTGACCGACCACCCCCATCGGCTGAATGCGTCACTCATGCACTGATGAATACCATAACATGCCGTACATACTCTATATGTCTACATGCTGATCGTTGACGGTACGGAGGTGACCGAAGAGACACGGAGGTGACCGAAAATGTCACGGAGGTCACCGAAGAGACACGGAGATCCATCCGGGTTTACACGGGAACAGCCGGGTAGTTACGGAGGTGACCGAAGAGACACGGATGTGACCGAAGATGTCACGGAGGTGCCCGAAGAGATACAGAGGTTACCGAAGATGTCACGGCTCGGCCCTCGACTTGGGGATAGTTGAACTGAATGTGCTAAAAATAGATCACCAGCTAGCGTGCTATAAAAGGGAAGCGGCCTGGCCGTTTCATCAGACACTCTGTCAACCAACAAGATGTTCACTTGCACAACTTGCCAGAAGCAGTTTACTCGTCTGCACGACTTGCACCGCCACAAGGCCTCCACCCACAACGATGCACTTGTATAACCTGCGCACGGTCATTTAATCGGAAGGATCATTTACTGCGCCACGAACGCTCATTCCACGAGGGCGCGACGGAACACTGTAAGGATTGTGGTCAACTCTTCAAACGACGAAGTCAGTTAAGACGCCATCAGCGTTTGATTCATGCCCCGTCTCTACGGTTTGGGCGACAACTTTCCACTGAAGAGGAGCCGCGGAAGGTCAGACCCAGTGAAGATGAGCCCGGGGAGACGAACGCCACTGGTGATGCGATGATGGAGAGCCCGCCTATACCCACAGTTCAAAAGAGCCTGGATATCCAGCCGGACCCCACCGTTACGGTTTCGAGTCATACGCCTGACAACATCGAACATTTTCTGGACGAGCCCATAAATGTTCCTAGCGATCTGTTACAGGACGCCCATCCAGTGAGTGACATCTATTGGAGCCATTGGTCCATGATACGGCAATGTTTCAACCGTCATCGCCCTATTCAAGATATCTACAATTTCCGATTGACCGACCTCGCCCGTCTACGTAGCTACGTGGAAGCCATCTTCAACGACCAAACTACGGCCTTCAGATTGAATCTGGCGTTTGGTTATGTGCTGCAGCATAAGGAGACAGTCCAAGTCCGATACTTTTACCCGAGCAGGAACATCCAGGCATTTGACCAACCGTTTACCATCATTAACCGAGTGTCGCTAGAGACGATGCTGGAGAAACTGGACACCGTGGATCCCTTGGAATGGGCCCAACAACAACGCCCCAACACCAAGTGGACAGTGGAGAAGATGACCAATGTTACGTTTTTCGTTACCAAGCTGACCGACCACCCCATCGGCTGAATGCTTCACCCATGCACTGATGAATACCATAACATGCCGTACATACTCTATATGTCTACATGCTGATCGTTGACTTGAGCTCAGTAAACACTTGTACCTAATGTGACGGTGCGTTAAATAATAAAACATGGTGTTTGATATTTCAATTTGTTTTGCTGTGAACATACCAAACATGCCAGGGCGGCTCCCCCAGCCTGGGTATGATGTAACATTGGGGATAATAAACTGTATGAACATTGCTGAACTTGTTGTTATTCACGACAACGGCTATCCGATTGTACAATACAGAACATATATTGTATAATACAGGACATATATGGTACAATACAGGACAGATATGGTATAATACAGCACAGATTTGGTATAATACAGCACAGATTTGGTATAATACAGGACATATACCGTATAATACAGGACAGATTTGGTATAATACAACACATATATTGTATAATACAGCACAGATTTGGTATAATACAGGACAGATACTGTATAATACAGCACAGATTTGGTATAATACAGAACATATATTGTATAATACAGGACAAATATGGTACAAAACAGGACAGATTTCGTATAATACAGGACAGATATTGTATAACACAGGACAGATATTGCATAATACAGCACAGATATGGTATAATTCAGGACAGATATTGCAGAATACTGGACAGATATTGTATAATACAGGACAGATATTGTATAATACAGCACAGATATGGTATAACACAGGACAGATATTGTATAATACAGCACAGATTTGGTACAATACAGCACAGATTTGGTATAATACAGGACAGATACTGTATAATACAGGGCAGATTTAGTATAATACAGGACATATATGGTATAATAGAGAACAAATATGGTACAATACAGGACAGATTTGGTATAATACAGGACAGATATTGTATAACATAGGACAGGTATGGTATAATACAGGACATATATGGTATAATGCAGGACAGATGTGGTATAACACAACAAAGATGTGGTATAATGTGTGACAGATATGGATGGTCCATCTTTACACCAAATACCTTCCTTCACTGCCCCAAAATGCCCACTTTCGCTACTACTCCTACTGATGACGTCACCGATGACGTCACAGATGACGTGAACATCCCTCAAATCGGGATGTACACCCCGAGAGCTACAAGATAACACCTCCCACGACACAATCGGACCAAGGATGGTCCCTCTCTACCCCAAACACACCTCCACGCACCCCCAAAATGGCCACTTTACTTACTACACCCAACTGCGCATGCGCAGATTGACGCGACTTGCACTTAAAAACACGCCATTCTGACTCTACCCCACACAAGCTTCACTTTGACACCTCCCACAACCCATTTGGACCCATAGTGGTCCATCTCTACCCCAAACACACCCCCCACATACCCCCCAACATGCCTGCTTTCTATACTACGGCCAGACTGCGCATGCGCAGACTATTGCACACGGACGAACCATTAGTCGATACATTACAAACTCCACGGGAGCTTCAAAATAAGACCTCATACGACACCATAGAATCATAAGGGGCTCACCTAGACCCCCAAAACGTTCACCCGTATGGACCTATACCTCCATAGCCATGCAGTATAGGCCTATGGGCCTACCCAGGCCTCGGTGAACTTTTTCAAAAAATTTCACCGCTTCGCCCCGGGACCCCTCCCATCGTGTTCTAAATGACGAGACGTGAAAAACAAGACCAAACAACCCATATCACAATGAACGTGTGTGAATTTCCCAGGTTGGACCTATACCCCATAGCCAGCCTATGGGCCTACCCAGGCCTCGGTGAGCTTTTTCCAAAAATTTCATCGTTTCGCTCCGGGATCCTTCCCATCGTGTTCTAAATGCCGAGACGAGAAAAACAAGACCCACAACCCATATCACAATGAACGTGTGTGAATTTCCCAGGATGGACCTATATCCCCATAGCCAGTATGGAGCTATATGGGCTATATGGTACTTTTCCAAAAATTTCACCGTTTCGCTCCGGGACCCTTCCCATCGTGTTCTAAATGACGAGACGTGAAAAACAAATCCAAGCAACCCATATCACAATGAACGTGTGTGAATTTCCCAGGTTGAACCTATACCCCATAGCCAGCCTATAGGCCTATATACAGACCTCGGTGACTTTTCCCAAAAATTTCACCGATTCGCTCCGGGACCCTTCCCGTTGTCATTTTCTTGGCGAAACGAGAAAAACGAGACCCCACAAGCCATAGTAAAGTCCACGAAAAAAATTGACCATCCCCATACCCCATACAGGCATTTTCCCTTATATTGTATAATACAATTGTAGGGGTAAAGTCCGTGTTCCGCTTTTTATAGTTTCGGAAAAAAATCCTAATTTTACATGCACCCACCCCATCGGATGCCCCTTCACGAATGCTTCACATTGATACCTCATACGACCCCATCGGTACACTAGGGACCCCTCTCGCCCCTGAAGATTGCCGGAGATTGCCGGAGAATTTGATCACCCACGACATTGTGGGAAAAACCCACTGAGACTACTTTCTGTCCGCGGAGGAATACAAAAGTTACAGGTTGCCGGAACTACTTTTGACCTCCACGTGACCTTGAGCTGGTGGCGCCCCCTGGCGCCCCAGAGGTGAAAGGCGATGGGGCGTGCCCTATGCCTTTAACCTGGACAAAAGGGAACCAAGAGTTACCTCCCTGGAAAAGGGACGTCGAAATGCTCCCTCCCTACTACTCAGGGGACTCGCCCTTTCTTTGCAGGTATCTAACTGTTTTATTGATCGCAAAACGTATATTTATCTTGAAAGAGACTGATCAGTTATTCACCATATTTGAAAAAGCGAGTCACTCAGTTTGAAGGCATTTTTTTTTACAAATTACCCTACCCTAGTATGTATTACCCATATTTCGACACTTCACCCTAAACCACCCCCCCCCCACCCAATCTCTTGTTTTGCGGGCCTGTGGCCTGGTAGAGCTTGTGAGGACTGCTGGAGCCACTTACCACAACAGGCCTCCCAGCTGCCAATGTCATATTAGTGAAACTCTAAATGACAACACGAATGATAAAAAAGTATATATTAAAAAAATAAAAATTAACCGTTCGTGACTAATCAAAATCCGACCATAGAAAATATGCCAACAGGCTGTTTATGACATAACTATTTGTTTAGGGGAAAGAGGAAAATAAAAATACATATCTGAATTTTATCCGTCCCTGTCAATCAGTAATATCGCCCCCAATAGTCTGAATTGAAAATCAACCCACTTGACGAACTGGATATGACAAATTCAGGAAACAGGGAATATTTTAGTTCAATTCCTACATTTCCTAATATGAACAGAAATTCTTAATTTTAGCAGTCTTATCAATAATTATGTAAGCTTAGTTCATTTCACCATGCAAGCTTATTTCATAAGCAGAATTTCGGTGATAAGTTGCAGTAATTATCACTTTGTATAAAAAGGTTGATGTTCAGAATTACATCCTAATGACATACATGTACTTTGCATCGAATACAGGCGTAAGATTCGACCTTCAGTAAGCAACCGCTCTCTGCAAACACGTTCAGCGTCAACAAGGATCAAAAAAATCTAATATCATTTCACCGATGAGGGAATGTAGGGAGGGAGGAGGATAGCATGTTGAGGGAAGAAGAGCTCTCTTCCTCCTCTCTCCACACAAGTGAGTGAGTGAATAGAATTTAACGTCGCTTTCAACAATATTTCAGCTATATCACGACGAACCAACTAAGCACCATCCAGCCCAGTTGTGTTCCTGCTAGCATGGAACCACACACCCTCCATCCACCCAATAAGACATTGAGGACAGTGCACAAGACACAGACAGGACGCTTACATGGTGCAATAAAGACAAGTGATATTACAGTATAGACATCGCTCCACACAATTGCCTGATCGGTGTGATATTTGATGGTGTATAGTTTCCATGAATTATGAAAACGAGCTTTTATTGAACCCACCCACTGCTCTCAGGGGCATGTCCCCGCCCCAGGGGATCTGAACCGACCCTCATACGCCACGGATTAAGAAGTGAAATCCACATGAGCCGGCCCTTAAGAAGTGAAACCCACTTGAGCCGACCCTCATACGCCACGGATTTCACCCCATGGCTCATTCACCCCCATGGGTTCATTCACCCCCATGGGTTAGTTTATAGGGATAGAGAGATCGTGTGCCCTTTCCATACTACTCATCGCGCACTACTCATCGCGCATGCGCAGTCAACTCATTCTACTGTAGGGTGCAAGCCTGGCTCATGGAATATCAGGTAGCGGAATCCCCAGGGCTCTCGGCCCACCCTATTCCGCGCCACACCTATAGGGATAGGGAGATCGCGTGCCATTTCTATACTACTACTCATCGCGCATGCGCAGTCGACCCATTCTGCTGTAGGGTGCAAGCCTGGCCCATGGAATCTCAGGTAGCGAAAACCCCAGGTCTCTCGCCCCAGCCTATCCCGCGCCACACCTATGCGACCCGCTGTGCAGTGAGTAAAGTGGAGGAGGAGGAGGAGGAGGAGGAGTAGGACGTGAGTAGTATATAGCAAGGATATTCCCGCAAGTTGACCTTTGACCTCAGAAATTTGCATATCACGTGACAGAGGTCAAAGGTCAATGAGTGCACTTGAGTTGACCTGTATCCTTTCATCTCGTCTTTGACATTGGATCATGTTTAGACATGTTAGGGGTTTTTCCCATCACGTGCGGTATGACGTCACTTCCGGTCTGGGTGAATGGGGCGTGACCTGTGAACCTGATAGGACATGTACTGACCTGTCTGTGGGGTTTTTCCCTACAATATCGTTCACCTTCGTGTTTTTTCGGTGAGGTGCGAAGGGTACGTCCGTGCCTTGTCGGTGAGAGGGAACATGATAGGCCGTGTACTGCCTGTGGGGTTTTTTCCCGCCAGAATTTCGCTGTCGTCTGCTTGGGGTTGTCACGTGCCGAACACCTGGCTCCCCGAATTGCAACATTGTTGCACGTTCGCAAGATGATAGGCCATGTACTGTCTGTGGGGGTTTTCCCGCCAGAATTTCGCTGTCGTCTGCTTGGGGTTGTCACGTGCCGAACACCTGGCTCCCCGAATTGCAACATTGTTGCACGTTCGCAAGGATTGCCCTATATCCGGGTCCTTTAGCAATACCATTGATGGGATGCGTGTACTGACTTGTATTTGGGGGTTTTCCATCACGGGGAGATCAGGTGATAGTTCAAGGTCATATTGAATGATAGGAATGCATGTACTGACCTGTTCATCTGTGGTTTACATCCGGGGACTTATATCCGGATCCTTTAGCTGTGTGTTACGGGTTTACACGGGAACAGTCGGGTAGTTACGGAGGACGACACGGAGGTGACCGAAGATGTCACGGAGGTGATGCGGAACACGGACTTTACCTCTAAAATAGGGGAAAGCCCCTATCAGCTCTATCCCAGAGGACTAATATCGGTCCCTGGCTTATCGGGTTCTGCCTGGAGTGGGTGTATGTAAAATTAGGATTTGTCCCGAAAATATAAAAAGCGGAACACGGACTTTACCGCTAAAATAGGGAAAAACTCATATCAACCCTATCCCAAAGGGCTAATATCGGTCCCTGGCTTATCGGGGCCTGCTGAGAGAGTGGGGGAGTGGGTGTATGTAAAATTAGGATTTGTCCCGAAAATATAAAAAGCGGAACACGGACTTTATCCCTAAACTAGGGGAAAACACCTATCAACCCTATCCAAAAGGGCTAAAATCGGTCCCCGGGCTTATCGGGGCCTGGGTGCATGGGTGGGTGCATGTAAAAGTTTCTCCAGAAAAGATATAAAAAACGGAACACGGACTTTACCCTTAAACTAGGGGAAAACCCCTATCAAGGGCGTATATTGACTCCCATTGATCTTTGACCCCCAGTATAGAGTGCGTATATTCACTACCAATGACCTTTGACCTAAAAAATTTGCATATCGTGACCTTTGACAGCCAATCAGAAGCGAGTATTTTGACCTCGTCTGACTGTATGCATGTACTGACTTGGTTCTGGGGGTTTTCCATCATGGGGAGTGCGCAGGTGTATGGCGTCACTTCCGCCTGAATCGGGCGTGACCTGGGACTATGGGATGCATGTACTGACTTGGTTCTGGGTTTTTTCCCCCTCACGGAGAGGTCACGTGATAGTTCAAGGTCATTTGAATGATAGGAATGCATGTACTGACCTGTTCATTCATCCGGGGACTTGTTTACATCCGGGTCATTCATTGTGGTGGGTTCTGCGCAAGTGTGTGACGTCATTTCTGGTTTTACAAAAACTACCTCCGAACACAGAAGAGTTCCAATTTTCCCTTAGACGTAGGGTCCGGATTTTCAACATCAAGTTTTCCCCGGCCCGCCCCGCTCCGCCCCGCCCCGGCCGCAGCGCGCGCGCGCACGCGGGTTATCCGGAAGTGCGCGGCATCACCGGAAGTGCGCGGGTGAATTTCGGATTATCCTAGGCCACTGATTGGCTACTTTCTCAACGGTGTTCAAAACCAGTTTTACCGAATCCCCACATGTCTGTTATAGCCTTCATGCATTATGCTCATATAGAAAACACACAAAACAAGATTTTTTTTGGTGAGATCTCATTTTGTTTCTCACTTCACTCCACCTGTAGCTCTTGTAACTTGTGACTCCTCGTCAAATGTTGGAATGCCCGCTCGTAACCTACACCAAAACATGTACTTGGTCTGTGGGCTGATTTCATTGGCTCTTTATTTTACTGCAGTGCTCTTGCATTGTTTTCTGGACATTGATGGGTTACATTTGGCCCCATCCTAGGCCACTGATTGGCTACTTTTCTCAGTCCATTCATTGACCGAATCCCCACATGTCTGTTATAGCCTTCATGCACTATGCTCATATAGAAAACACACAAGACAGGGTTTTTTGGTGAGATCTCATTTTTTTATTCAGTGAACAACAACAACGTGAGAACAACCACGTGAAAATTGAAGCCCAGAACAGGGGGCTTGTATATTGAAAGAACTGAAGCCCAGAACAGGGGGGCTTGTACATTGAAAGAACTGAAGCCCAGAACAGGAGGCTTGTAAACTTAAGCCCAGAACAGGGGGCTTGTACATTGAAAGAACTTAAGCCCATAACGGGGCTTGTACATTGTAATGATGGGCGGCCCAGTCATATACGAGTACATCGCGGTCCTCGGCCTTGGGGTACTCGTCAAACATCTGTACGATGGTAGATAAGGTCCTTCCCCGGCATCGATGGTACAGGTAAAACAAGCAATATTGTCCGCACACGCTACTGGTCAGGCTTTGCAACGTTTGACTGTTCCAACACCACGTCTCTGTGCCTTGATCCATGAAGTCTGTTAAATCGGGATGGAGGGGTGGCAGGCCGTACGGGTCAAAGTATTCGCCCTGCTGTTCTGTCAAGTACACGGCCACCCAATGTTCACCGGGCCGATCCATCGGGTCCGTGTTGAGAACGTATGCAGCAGGATACATACGGTCTAATGGGAACACATCTCGGGCGAACACCCTTGAAAGACCATACGTGTCCCTGGGTCATTCTCCAGCACGGTGGTTATCTGGTCTGTATCCATGTTAGGTGGAAAAGTCACACAGGACGTTGCGCGCCTTGTCCACTTGAATGATGTTGTCAAACTCGGCGTAGCAAATCACATTGACGGTGGTCCCGAGGGCTCGTGCAAAGTGGATTTCCAACCGTAAATTGCCTAGCTTGGCCAGAGCCAGCTGATGGTCGTTCTCTAAGATGGGGGTCAGATCGAAACAGAACAACGTGTATCCGTTCGCGTAGTCCTCCTGACTGATCATATTCCCTTCGTCCTGGTTGATTTGACCGGTGGCTGTAAACAGGCTCTGATAGGCTCGAATGAAATTCCTGCGCCCAAAGTTCGGTGTTAAGGCCGTGGCTGGGACCTGTTGTCCATCCACATGCAGGGCCATAAAATTGATGCCGAAATGTTTAAAGTCAAACGGATTCTCTGGGTAGGCTCCGCTGAAACTGGTATTTTCCACACAGGCCAGGATCAATCGCTTGGGTAGTTCCCCCAGGAACAGGTTTTCTTTGTTGGCGCCCATATTTCCAGCAGGCACAGAGAACACTTTGGTTTGTACACGTCGGATAGGGTACTGGGCTGGTTTTGTTTCCAAGGCTTTCATGTGTCCCAATTGAACGGCTGGATTCGGTTTCACTTTTCGGACATACAGGACTGCGTCTTGGATAACAATCTTATAGTCAGCTGCATGCCCATCTACGTTAGTGGCCATCAAGGCGAAGGTCGGAGGCGCCCGTATCAGTCGGATTTTGACGGGGATCTTGTTCAAGAGGTACCGGTCTTGCATGAACATGTCTGCGTGTAGCCGACCCATGAGATCCACCGAGGCACCGTTCGCAGTGAAAGCCTTCCGTTTGATATATCTCACATTGTCCACCGTGTCCATGTGCTCGGGTGTGTCCTGGTAGAATAAAGCGGCTGTCAGCTGAGATTTTTTAGCCTCTTGGCCATACGACAACAGTGTCTCGATGTAGGCTCGATAGGGGTACGTGTTGGTCGAGTCACTGATGAGTTTACCGCTGAGAAAAATATCCACCTGTTGAAACATCGAGTGCAGCCAGAGATTCGTCGGGCCCACCGTTGCAGCTTGGATGATTCTGGAGCCATCCCAATTGACGACCTTGGCTTTCACATACAAGTATGTATGGGCTAAATCCACATAGGCCGTATCCGCATTACCGATGTTGAACTCGATGGGCCCTGTTTCGTTGATGCTGGAGAGCGGGAGATGCTCCACCCATAATCTTTGTTCGGCACTGGTCTGTGTGGGCGGCACGGTCCACAAATCAAATTCATTGTTGTTGGAAGGACAGGACTCTGCGTGGATTAAGGACATGTTTAAGAAAAGATATCCTGCGTCTTCGATGTGCGTCGACGCTGGGTCGGTCGTCGACTGGTGCGTGGTCGCGGTGGGGCAGCTCTTTGGCCCGCCGTTTCAAGGCTTCTTTGGGTGCCGTGCCACCAAGACATCACCGGGCACTTGCAGTCCACTGCGTACCGCTTGTTTGCCGATCGCTTTCACCCCACGCGTCACCAAGGGCAGGAACGTTTTGACGATGCTGCCGAGTATGTTCCCCAGCCCATGTCCTCGTTGCATGCGTGCACCGCTAAAGACCGGAAAGCCACCCCCGGCCGGTTGGGCATAATAGTCCATATAGCTGCGTGCATCGCACTCGTAAGGTACTTTCATTATGCAAAGTGGGGAGCACGTGCTTGTCGAAAATGAAGTGTCAGCACCACTTTTCCTCGTTCGAATGCCACCGGTAGTCCCGTGTCGTCTCTTATATCCACCGTCATAGTGTTGATGTCGGTTTGTCGTACGGGCAGGTAGAGCATGTGGGTGAAACTGTGGGTGATTTGATCTCCATACGTCTTTTTAATGGGGACCACCCGTAACAGAGGTGTGTTGATATCTCTCAAGATGTGGTTGTCGACTACGTCCGAGTAGACGTAGAGTCCGTACATACCCGACTTCATATCCATCGGGATCTGGCCATGGTCCTCGGATGGACCCGTGTAGGTCGCGTGAGCGAGACCCAGCATTTGCTTTAGGATAGGACTCAGTACGACACTCACGTTGGCGGATAGAAGGATCTGTGCCTTGTCGTTGTGTGCGTTGTAATCGAAGTCCACGTGATTCTTGAAGGGAAAGGATTTGATGGGTTTTGAAGTATTCGTGACCTCCCGTAGAACCTTATAATGCAACAGTCTTGTCAGCCCACCCATGAACTCCTTGGGGGTATCGTATTGGCCTTCGGGGAGGGTGAGTCGGGTGTTTTTGCCTTCGTAGGTCACCTCGTACCACACTTCATTGGCTCGCACGTTGTACCACGAGTAAGGGTATTGGATATCCACGAGGCCACATTCCCATCGTCCAGGTAAATGCAACGGTTGCGGTAACTGGGTGACGTACTTGGCCAAGGTGTTGTCAGGAAACACATCCAGCGAACTGTTACTGGGTAGGGTGAGGTAAAACATGGCGACTGAGCTGTCCTGCTGCTGCTGTTGGTTTTAATAGGTGTTCCAGGCCTTGGGCGGTTGTGTCCGGCGTCGTGTTCGTCGCGGTGACTTGCTACGTGTCACGGCTCTGGAGATGTGGGGTGTCCTGATCAAGGATGGTTGTTTAAAGGCCTGAAAAGAAGGTACCCGTTGTGGTGGTGTTTTGGGGTGACTCCGGTTCCCATTCGGCTTCCCAAGAAGGTAGTGGGCCACTCGGTGATTGCTGGGTCCGCTGCATAAAGGCCCAGCGGTGGGGGTTCCCCACCAATTCTTGTGGTACATGCATGTCTTTCAGGCCTTGAGCGAAGACCTCCCATCCTCGAGGATCCGTGTGCGACCTGCGTTGACGCATCAGGTCATTCACTAAATCCGTCATGTGGGTACCGGGCACCACCTGATTCTGTACCAGTAGTTCGACTTTATCATTCCAAGTCATGTTAGGATTCTGTTTCATCCGTTGTAATACCAGGCCAGCTTGTTTCGTGAACGATGCAGGTACACTCTTCAGGACTTCATCTTCCACCCACTGTGGGGCTGTGGGTGGTACCCCTGGTAATGGCGGCTGTTGGAGCTGTACTGAGGTCGGCGGTGTGTCGCGTGGTGGTGGTGGTGGTGGTAGTGCTGGGGTAGAGAGGGTTTTGTATTGGTCCATGAACGTCATGTACCGTTGAAGCGTCTCATTGTACCATTGTACTTTCTCACTGTCGATTAACCCCGGTCTTTGTAAGATCTGTTGCATCTCTTCATCGAGGGTGTTTATGGTCTTCACCGTAGGTGGAACAGGGTAGGGCGATTAGAGGTTTAGAAGGAGCCGTGGTTCGACGAGGACCATTTTTTTCGTGTGGTTCATTGTCGGCCGAAGAGTCCACCCAATACTGGACCCAACACGGAAGCGGCCAACGGTGCTAAGATGGCCCCGAGAAAGCCACATTTCTGTAACACCTGAACAGGGGGCTTGTATATTGAAAGAACTGAAGCCCAGAACAGGGGGGCTTGTACATTGAAAGAACTGAAGCCCAGAATAGGGGGCTTGTAAACTTAAGCCCAGAACAGGGGGCTTGTACATTGAAAGAACTTAAGGCCAGAACGGGGCTTGTACATTGTAATGATGGGCGGCCCAGTCATATACGAGTACATCGCGGTCCTCGGCCTTGGGGTACTCGTCAAACATCTGTACGATGGTAGATACGGTCCTTCCCCGGCATCGATGGTACAGGTAAAACAAGCAATATTGTCCGCACACGCTACTGGTCAGGCTGGTGGACGTTTCGTCCCCGAGGCCCGCCCCCTGTACAGACCTTTTGGTCTTTGATATATGTTGGCATTTGTGGGAAGTTGATGCTGGGTCGACATCGGGCCGTACAGACTAGTCTTTTGTGTTAATTTCCGTCATTTACATCTGACGACGATACAGCTCACCAATCTCCAATGTACGAGTTGTCACAGCGAAACAGCTCACCAATTACCAGTATACGAGTTGTCAGAGCATTTCCATCATAGCTCTCTAGATGTGTATCTAATACCGCTTATGCCGGTGCTAGGGGCCGTGTGGTCATATCATCCATGTTGCCACATGAACAGGTACAATAAAAGCGTACCTGAGATACAACACATATCAGGAATCGTTAGATTCTTGGTATGTGCTTCAGAATAGGTTTACCAGAAGACTATTCTGTGAAGTCATATGACGCAGTCAGTATGTCGGCACCTCTTCCCACATCCCTTATATGTGTTGTAATTTGCAACGTTTGACTGTTCCAACACCACGTCTCTGTGCCTTGATCCATGAAGTCTGTTAAATCGGGATGGAGGGGTGGCAGGCCGTACGGGTCAAAGTATTCGCCCTGCTGTTCTGTCAAGTACACGGCCACCCAATGTTCACCGGGCCGATCCATCGGGTCCGTGTTGAGAACGTATACAGCAGGATACATACGGTCTAATGGAAACACATCTCGGGCGAACACCCCTTGAAAGACCATACGTGTCCCTGGGTCATTCTCCAGCACGGTGGTTATCTGGTCTGTATCCATGTTAGGTGGAAAAGTCACACAGGACGTTGCGCGCCTTGTCCACTTGAATGATGTTGTCAAACTCGGCGTAGCAAATCACATTGACGGTGGTCCCGAGGGCTCGTGCAAAGTGGATTTCCAACCGTAAATTGCCTAGCTTGGCCAGAGCCAGCTGATGGTCGTTCTCTAAGGTGGGGGTCAGATCGAAACAGAACAACGTGTATCCGTTCGCGTAGTCCTCCCGACTGATCATATTCCCTTCGTCCTGGTTGATTTGACCGGTGGCTGTAAACAGGCTCTGATAGGCTCGAATGAAATTCGCGCGCCCAAAGTTCGGTGTTAAGGCCGTGGCTGGGACCTGTTGTCCATCCACATGCAGGGCCACAAAATTGATGCCGAAATGTTTAAAGTCAAACGGGTTCTCTGGGTAGGCTCCGCTGAAACTGGTATTTTCCACACAGGCCAGGATCAATCGCTTGGGTAGTTCCCCCAGGAACAGGTTTTCTTTGTTGGCGCCCATATTTCCAGCAGGCACAGAGAACACTTTGGTTTGTACACGTCGGATAGGGTACTGGGCTGGTTTTGTTTCCAAGGCTTTCATGTGTCCCAATTGAACGGCTGGATTCGGTTTCACTTTTCGGACATACAGGACTGCGTCTTGGATAACAATCTTATAGTCAGCTGCATGCCCATCTACGTTAGTGGCCATCAAGGCGAAGGTCGGAGGCGCCCGTATCAGTCGGATTTTGATGGGGATCTTGTTCAAGAGGTACCGGTCTTGCATGAACATGTCTGCGTGTAGTCGACCCATGAGATCCACCGAGGCACCGTTCGCAGTGAAAGCCTTCCGTTTGTTATATCCCACATTGTCCACCGTGTCCATGTGCTCGGGTGTGTCCTGGTAGAATAAAGCGGCTGTCAGCTGAGATTTTTTAGCCTCTCGGCCATACGACAACAGTGTCTCGATGTAGGCTCGATAGGGGTACGTGTTGGTCGAGTCACTGATGAGTTTATCGCTGAGAAAAATATCCACCTGTTGAAACATCGAGTGCAGCCAGAGATTCGTCGGACCCACCGTTGCAGCTTGGATGATTCTGGAGCCATCCCAATTGACGACCTTGGCTTTCACATACAAGTATGTATGGGCTAAATCCACATAGGCCGTATCCGCATTACTGATGTTGAACTCGATGGGCCCTGTTTCGTTGATGCTGGAGAGCGGGAGATGCTCCACCCATAATCTTTGTTCGGCACTGGTCTGTGTGGGCGGCACGGTCCACAAATCAAATTCACTGTTGGTGGAAGGACAGGACTCTGCGTGGATTAAGGACATGTTTAAGAAAAGATATCCTGCGTCTTCGATGTGCGTCGTCGCTGGGTCGGTCGTCGACTGGTGCGTGGTCGCGGTGAGGCAGCTCTTTGGCCCGCCGTTTCAAGGCTTCTTTGGGTGCCGTGCCACCCAAGACATCACCGGCCACTTGCAGTCCACTGCGTACCGCTTGTTTGCCGATCGCTTTCACCCCACGCGTCACCAAGGGCAGGAACGTTTTGACGATGCTGCCCAGTATGTTCCCCAGCCCATGTCCTCGTTGCATGCGTGCACCGCTAAAAACTTCAGAAACTGTTGGAACGGTCTGTTGAGAATTCCGTGCCTTCGTCGGTTTGCAAATACAAGGGTTTGCGCCCGATCTTGAAGATGTCCTTGAACGCCGCTATGAGATTCGCACCCGTTTTCGTCCGGATGGGTACCACCCACGCATACTTGGACAGGATATCGCTGCACGTCAAGATATACCGATTCCCATCGTTGTGTTTGGCAAAGGCGCTCATATCGACCAAATCCGCTTGCCACTGGGCATCTATACCACCCACGATGACCCGGTTTCGTAGAAAATGGCGACGGACAGATCGATGTAAGGTATAGGTGTCTTGTTTTTTTACCCAATCTCGGACTTGGGCACGTTGTATCCCCTGGGGTTTGGCCGCTCGATAGAGAGCCGACAATGTACTATAGGCCGCCGGACTGTCGGGACTGTAGTATAAGTTATACAACACCTTCTCCCAGCTCTTCATGGTGACAAATGATGATGTACCCTGGCTCTATCGTTTATTTATAACGGTATATCTTGGGCCGGAGTTTCTTTCTGATTTTCTTCGTTGGCTTCTGCCAGCACATTGTCCATGGTAAATAACCAGTCCAACTCGTCTGATGACCGCTCTTCCTCCGTAAGCACTTGATCCACATCTGCCACGGCATCTTCCAATGCAGACCATAGAACAGGGTGAAGGGTAAAATGCACTGTACCTCCATCTAGCCGAGCCAATTGAGCAAAGAAGGGGCCGCGTCGGATGTACACATCGTGACACAAGTGGATGAGATCGCCGTCCAGTTCACCAGACAACACCCGTTTGAATTTGGTCCAGCCCTCCCGGGACAGACGAATATGAACCGGGCACGGTTGTGTTGGGTCTGCATCACAGATGTCTCCTACCTCCTCCATGATATCGACCTTATCCGCATAGACGTGCAGGAAGACCTCGGGGTCAAGCTGAGATACGCCCGTACTGGCTCCGTCATGATCAGTACGTGGATGGTGCAAGATTTGACTGTCTCTCGTATTTATAGGAAGAACCCTGTGAGATCAAAGGATAGGGTGGTCATGTCACTGGACTGACAGTCTAGCCGGATAATCAATGGCATCGTGGTCTGCCCCCGCTTCATTGCTAGGTTTGGTAATTTGTTCATTGGGCTCTGCCGCCGCTTCACTCAGGGCACGAGCCCAGCCCAACTGAACAGCTGACCGTTCGTCCGGTGTAAACAGCTGGTCCACAATAGGCATCACTTTCTCGAAGGCTGTCCACAGATCGGGGTCTAGAGTGAAGCCTCGCGTAGGGTCTTGGTAACGGCCCAGGCGTGGGAAGAAGGGTCCACGGTGTACGTAGATGGCATTGGCTATGTGGATGAGGTTTCCGTCGAGCTCACCGCTCAACACCCGTTTAAATTTGGTCCAGCCGTCACGGTGTAGCGTAACCGTATTCGATACGGCCTCAGCGCACGACCAGCAAACATCTCCACGGTCGTCAACGAGGGTGACTTTATCTTCATAGACGTGTAACCCCACCCGGGGTGTAAGGGGAAGGATGGCTCGTAGGATTGGTGACATGGTTGACCCAATGACGAACGGTGAATGACACACACTCTGGCTGTCTCTCGTATTTATGGTCAGGTCCCTCGATGGCATGGTTGACCCAATGACGATCGGTGAATGACGCACACTGTGACTGACCCTCGTATATATCGGTTGCACATAAGCGCATCTGTGGAGGCTCTGAAAAGCCGTTCTTTTTCTGTCGTTGTCATTGCCACAGCGTCAGGGTCAGTAGGGCAAAGACCATTACTAGGCCAACGAGCCGTAGCCGATTCCGGCGTGAGCGCTCGTGGTCCATAGTCCGGGCATCAAGGATGGCTGTCATAGTCCAGTAGTGGTGGGTGATAGCACGCCTCTCCATCGAGTTCACTCTGTCGAGGACCGCTTCTGTGAACTCTTTTAGGATCTGGCGTCGCCCCTCGTTGTCGTCGCCATCTCCAAACATGGACCGAACCATTGCTCTGTAACCCGTGAGTGAATTAACCACGGTCACATGCTGTAAAATGCGAGTCGCATAGGGATGAGTGTCCGTCATGGCTCTGTAAACGTAGGAATGAGGTGTGGGATGCAGAGGGGCGTGTTTTATACACCATGTCAAACATGCGCGCCTATACGTAGCTCTACGGATGTAGTCCGTGATACGTACTATTCTGATTGGTTAGTTCAAAGAGAGAGCAACAATCAAAGATTACAGGTCAATCTTTTTATTAGCCCCTCCATTACAGCACATCCACGCTGATCTCAATCACGGTGCTGCATCGGCTTAGCTCGGTGAGAGGAGTCCATGGCTGTTGCTGTTCAGGCAGGTCTTGAGTAGGCTGGTGAGGCAGGCTGGTCAGGCAGGCTGGTCAGACAGGTTGGTGGAGCAGGCCAATGAATCAAGCAATTCCCTAAAAATTCCCTCTTTTATACGTTTTCCCGTGACATTCGTGTCTTTTCGGCAAACTCCGTGTCTCTTCGGTCACCTCCGTGTCTTTTCGGTAACGTCCGTGACTCTTCGGACACCTCCGTGTCCCTTCGGTGACCTCTGTGACATCTTCGGTCACACCCGCGCACTTCCGGTGATGCCGCGCGCTTCCGGATAACCCGCGTGCGCGCGCGCGCTGCGGCCGGGGCGGGGCGGGGCGGGGCGGGCCGGGGAAAACTTGGATGTTGAAAATCCGGACCCTACGTCTAAGGGAAAATTGAAACTCTTCTGTGTTCGGAGGTAGTTTTAGTAAATCCGGAAGTGACGTCACACACTTGCGCAGAACCCACCACAATGAATGACCCGGATGTAAACAAGTCCCCGGATGAATGAACAGGTCAGTACATGCATTCCTATCATTCAAATGACCTTGAACTATCACGTGACCTCTCCGTGAGAGGGAAAAACCCAGAACCAAGTCAGTACATGCATTCCATAGTTCCAGGTCACGCCCGATTCACGCGGAAGTGACGTCATACACCTACGCACTCCCCATGATGGAAACCCCCAGAACCAAGTCAGTACATGCATACAGGCAGACGAGGTCAAAATATTCGCTTCTGATTGGCTGTCAAAGGTCGCGATATGCAAATTTTTGAGGTCAAAGGTCATTGATAGTGAATATACGCACTCTATACTGGAGGTCAAAGGTCAATGGGAGTCAATATACGCCCTTGATAGGGATTTTCCCCTAGTTTAAGGGTAAAGTCCGTGTTCCGTTTTTTTATATTTTTTCTGGAGAAACTTTTACATGCCCATGTACCCAGGCCCCGATAAGCCCGGGAACCGATATTAGCCCTTTTGGATAGGGTTGATAGGTGTTTTCCCCTAGTTTAGGGATAAAGTCCGTGTTCCGCTTTTTATATTTTCGGGATGAATCCTAATTTTACATACACCCACTCCCCCACTCTCTCAGCAGGCTCCGATAAGCCAGGGACCGATATTAACCCTTTGGGATAGGGTTGATAGGAGTTTTTCCCTATTTTAGCGGTAAAGTCCGTGTTCCGCTTTTTATATTTTCGGGACAAATCCTAATTTTACATACACCCATTCCAGGCAGAACCCGATAAGCCAGGGACCGATATTAGCCCTCTGGGATAGAGTTGATAGGGGCTTTCCCCTATTTTAGAGGTAAAGTCCGTGTTCCGCATCACCTCCGTGACATCTTCGGTCACCTCCGTGTCTTCCTCCGTAACTACCCGACTGTTCCCGTGTAAACCCGTAACACACAGCTAAAGGACCCGGATATAAGTCCCGGATGTAAACCACAGATGAACAGGTCAGTACACGCATTCCTATCATTCAATATGACCTTGAACTATCACCCGATCTCCCCGTGATGGAAAAACCCCAAATACAAGTCAGTACACGCATCCCATCAATGGTATTGCTAAAGGACCCGGATATAGGGCAATCCTTGCGAACGTGCAACAATGTTGCAATTCGGGGAGCCAGGTGTTCGGCACGTGACAACCCCAAGCAGACGACAGCGAAATTCTAGCGGGAAAACCCCCACCGACAGTACATGGCCTATCATCTTGCGAACGTGCAACAATGTTGCAATTCGGGGAGCCAGGTGTTCGGCACGTGACAACTCCAAGCAGACGACAGCGAAATTCTTGCGGGAAAACCCCCCACAGACAGTACATGGCCTATCATGTTCCCTCTCACCGAAAAGACACGGACGTACCCTTCGCACCTCACCGAAAAAACACGAAGGTGAACGATATTGTAGGGAAAAACCCCACAGACAGGTCAGTACATGTCCTATCAGGTTCACAGGTCACGCCCCATTCACCCAGACCGGAAGTGACGTCATACCGCACGTGATGGGAAAAACCCCTAACATGTCTAAACATGATCCAAGGTCAAAGACGAGATGAAAGGATACAGGTCAACTCAAGTGCCCTCATTGACCTTTGACCTCTGTCACGTGATATGCAAATTTCTGAGGTCAAAGGTCAACTTGCGGGAATATCCTTGCTATATACTACTGACGTTAGTAAAGTGGAGGTAAAGTAGGATACGCCACGGATTATACTAGGGAGATTAATAAATATAGAAATCATGTTTTTCAAATCGACGTTAAATGATAGATTTTCCTATGTCATTTTTATTAATTTCTAGGTCATAGAGATAATGGTATGGTAGAAAACACAATGTATTATCCGGGTTTGACTCGGCTTGATATCAAAGGAAATGACTATTTATTTAAGACAAAGAAGAAAGAAAACAATTTTCAGGATAAAATAAAAAAGATCGATATGAATTTTTTTTCTAATTTTTATTTATTATGAAAATATACATGAACTACCATCAAATATCTCACCGACCAGGCAAATGTGAACGGCAACGAATCGTGTGCTTTCTACTTAATGATAATTCCATTGTGCGCTTGTGGCCAATGCTCGTGCAAATTTATGACAGGAAACATGACAGTTTGAAACTTGACAGCGCGATGTCATAACAACCGGATCTGGTTACAATCTTCTATTTATTTCATACAAATGCGTATTATTTCTCAAGGTCCAAAGGGATATCAAATCTTCATTATGGTACTCTCCAGATCACATCAAAGGTTGATATGGAGTGATTTTCAAATGGTTTAAGCTGATTACATCCGGCAGGCCGATCATAACTCATCTCCCGATGGACTGAACTCCATTATGGATCTGATAACGGACTGACGACTGTAAGTCAAGGCGATAAAACGCCACTGTACCAGCTAGGAATCACGTCAATATCTGGCAGTTATACAACGTGCGACTTCTGAGTAATATATTAGTCTGTCAGGCAGTGTAATCCATATGCATTTTTGGGTATAGACGCTATAATTTTCGGGTCATACTGACATGACACTATAAGACCTACAAAATCTCTTATTGCCATTATTTGCTACCAACGGACGATCGCCATCTTGGATTTCACAATATTTCAGATCCATTGCCCTTCAGAAATTGGATTTTAAAGTTTACTCCCAATTTCTGTGAGCCAGGACTGACCTTCCGAATTCTGAAAAAAATGGTCGCCATCTTGAAGTCTGAACTGGCTGCCATCTTGGATTTTCAAAAATGGCTTACTTTCAAAGACATTTGCTGTGCATATAGACATAAAAGCAGTCTAGAGAAGAAATTGGAAAGATAATCTTAGTTTGTTTTTCGAATCAAGGTTGCTTTTTGAATGAAAACGTTCCTACAACTGTTAATTACCAGACATCACATCTCAGAATGGCCACCATTTTAAAGGTATTCAGGCTGAATTTTGGGATCCCGAAATGACAGCCTGAGCCACGCATAATGCGTGTGGGCTAATGCAGTGTGGGCTAATTCATGACTTTTAGGCAGGTCCCAGCTGGGGAAAAACAAAACGCTTTTCCTGTCAGAGTCTTATTTGTGATTTTACCGTCTTATACCTATGCTGATCGAAATTTACCCTTGGGCCACCTTGGATTTTGCATGAAATGCAAGAGCTTTTATTCATCACAGAAATTATATTTTCGTGTTTGGTATAGGGTTTGCAGGACCTGGCAACTTGATTTTGTGCATCAGAATGAGTGCAGGCTATGCAGGCAGGAAATCTAACAAAACTGTTCACATAATCAGACGAATTAGATTACTGGACCAAATCTCTGATCTTATCTGTTATCGTAGCAAAAATTCGGTTCCCCAAATAGCCTTTTCAAAGCCGAGCTACAGAGCATGCCACATGATTGAATCATTCATTGTAGGTTTGTCTCGTCCAGGATATAATTGTACTTTTCATGATTTGACCTTATCTGGTCTTCGGTGAGGCACAGGACAAGGCATAGAACAGATGGTCTGATCTCTCTTACAACAACGACACCATATCCGGGGTCAAAAACAGCTTCAGATGGGGAAAGCACCAGATGTTGATTCCATCAGTACCAGGCGCTGATTCCATCTTTCCAGAAGGGCTGATCCATGTCGTGTACTACATTCAAAAACCTCCATGCCACTTTTGGTTGTGGAGAGGAGAGGACATGCCTGGACCAGTGGAAGCACCCATAGTGAAGTACATGAAGAAACCAGGGAAAACCCACTACGGTCCCAAAACAAGAAAGGCCTTACACCGAGAAAGGCCACGGAGAGACACTGCTAGAGAGGGAAATCGAGAGCAAAGGACTCCTAGTCCGTGAGCAGCAGGGATTGAAGGAATCCCGTCACACAGTAAACGCCCTTCTCCGTCTAGAGGAGTCCTTTGATGGGTTCTTCCAGAAATAAGTTACTTTAACCTGCATTGTTGTCATGGAACCATCCTTTACCATCCAGGACAGGAGGAATGAAGCTCGCAGACAATCAATAAAGACCCGGATGTTGAATCATTCCGACCTTCATAACATACACCCAACATTGCAAGTCAGAACAAAAGACGACAGTCGCATGCTCGATCACCTGCATGCTGGTTACTGTTTGAGTGTACTGACACGTGTCAATTGTTCATGCTCGATTTGATACTTGAACTCTGTTGTGTAAAAGAAAACAAACAAGTTGTATCTTTAGTCGTACAACTATCACGTCTCCGGGGTGCGTGTGTGTGTGTATGTGTGCCTCTGATGTGTCTTCACCAACCGCAAACTGAGAACTCGGTAATATCTCGTCCCAACGAGCGAACGCGAATGTGTGTGAAGGAAGAAATCAGATACTTAGTGTAAGACCGCAGGGATATTTGGCCAGACTACAGCGCCACCATCGATACATACAATACCACAAAGATTTTATCAGCAGCTTGTTTGTTCCATTTTAACCAGCTTTGGAGAGGAATGTAGAGAACACCCCCTTGAGTTTTTCAAGCGCACAAGCCCTAACATCATCGGCAGGTGAAACCCATTGAAAGTCTACAATCAGACCCCTTCTCACTCATGTGACCTTAATATTAGACATGAAATTGTTTACAGATTTTTTACAAATTGGGACCTGCATAAGAGGTTCGCGCGTAATAATACTGTTTTTTGGTGACATTTGGCCTAGATTCCTTCATTCACAACTCGGGTGCAGCAAAGAGAGGTGTTGAAAACGTACTTTTGAAGCAAAGTGATATGCACTCTGACGTGTCCACATCAACTGCATACTGAGATTTCGGTAATATCTCGTCCGAACGAGAGAACGCCAATGTGTGTGGAGGACGAAACCAGATTTTATGACAAGAAACATGACAGTTTGAGACTTGACAGCGCGATGTCATAACAACCGGATCTGGGTACAATCTTCTATTTATTTCATACAAATGGGTATTATTTCTCGAGGTCCAAAGGGATATCAAATCTTCATTATGGTACTCTTCGGATCACATCAAGGTCGATATGGAGTGATTTTCAAATGGTTGAATCTGATTACATCCGGCAGGCCGATCAGAACTCCTCTCCCGATGGACTGAACTCCATTATGGATCTGATAACGGACTGACGTCTGTCTGTCAGGGCGATGAAACGCCACTGTACCAGCTAGGAGTTACGTCAATATCTGGCAGTTATACAACGTGCGACTTCAGCGAATTAGTCTGTCAGACAGTGTTATCCATATGCATTTTTGAGTATAGACGCTATAATTTACTGACAGGACACTAAGACATACAAAATCTCTTATTGCCATTATTTGCTACCAACTGACGATCACCATCTTGGATTACACAATATTCCAGAGCAATAGCCCTTCAGAAATTGGATTTTAAAGTCTACTCCCAATTTCTGTGAGTTAGGATTAACCTTCCGAATTCTGAAAAAAAGTGGTCGCCATCTTGAAGTCTGAACTGGCTGCCATCTTGGATTTTCAAAATGGCTTACTTTCAGAGACATTTGCTGTGCATATAGACATAAAAGCAGTCTAGAGAAGAAATTGGAAAGATAATGTTAGCATTTTTCGAATCAAGGTTGCTTTTTGAATGAAAACGTTCCTACAACTGTTAATTACCAGACATCACATCTCAGAATGGCCACCATTTTAAAGGTATTCTGGCTGAATTTTGGGATCCCGAAATGACAGCCTGAGCCACGCATAATGCGTGTGGGCTAATGCAGTGCGGGCTAATTCATGACTTTCAGGCAGGTCCCAGGAAAAACTAAACGCTTTTCCTGTCAGAGTCTTCTTTGTGATTTTACCGTCTTATACCTATGCTGATCGAAATTTACCCTTGGGCCACCTTGGATTTTGCATGAAATGCAAGAGCTTTTATTCATCACAGAAATTATATTTTCGTGTTTGGTATAGGGTTTGCAGGACCTGGCAACTTGATTTTGTGCATCAGAATGAGTGCAGGCTATGCAGGCAGGAAATCTAACAAAACTGTTCACATAATCAGATGAATTAGATTACTGGACCAAATCTCTGATCTTATCTCTTATCGTAGCAAAAATTCGGTTCCCCAAATAGCCTTTTCAAAGCCGAGCTACAGAGCATGCCACATGATTGAATCATTCATTGTAGGTTTGTCTCGTCCAGGATATAATTGTACTTTTCATGATTTGACCTTATCTGGTCTTCGGTGAGGCACAGGACAAGGCATAGAACAGATGGTCTGATCTCTCTTACAACAACGACACCATATCCGGGGTCAAAAAACAGCTTCAGATGGGGAAAGCACCAGATGTTGATTCCATCAGTACCAGGCGCTGATTCCATCTTTCCAGAAGGGCTGATCCATGTCGTGTACTACATTCAAAAACCTCCATGCTACTTTTGGTTGTGGAGAGGAGAGGACATGCCTGGACCAGTGGAAGCACCCATAGTGAAGTACATGAAGAAACCAGGGAAAACCCACTACGGTCCCAAAACAAGAAAGGCCTTACACCGAGAAAGGCCACGGAGAGACACTGCTAGAGAGGGAAATCGAGAGCAAAGGACTCCTAGTCCGTGAGCAGCAGGGATTGAAGGAATCCCGTCACACAGTAAACGCCCTTCTCCGTCTAGAGGAGTCCTTTGATGGGTTCTTCCAGAAATAAGTTACTTTAACCTGCATTGTTGTCATGGAACCATCCTTTACCATCCAGGATAGGAGGAATGAAGCTCGCAGACAATCAATAAAGACCCGGATGTTGAATCATTCCGACCTTCATAACATACACCCAACATTGCAAGTCAGAACAAAAGACGACAGTCGCATGCTCGATCACCTGCATGCTGGTTACTGTTTGAGTGTACTGACACGTGTCAATTGTTCATGCTCGATTTGATACTTGAACTCTGTTGTGTAAAAGAAAACAAACAAGTTGTATCTTTAGTCGTACAACTATCACGTCTCCGGGGTGCGTGTGTGTGTGTATGTGTGCCTCTGATGTGTCTTCACCAACCGCAAACTGAGAACTCGGTAATATCTCGTCCCAACGAGCGAACGCGAATGTGTGTGAAGGAAGAAATCAGATACTTAGTGTAAGACCGCAGGGATATTTGGCCAGACTACAGCGCCACCATCGATACATACAATACCACAAAGATTTTATCAGCAGCTTGTTTGTTCCATTTTAACCAGCTTTGGAGAGGAATGTAGAGAACACCCCCTTGAGTTTTTCCAGCGCACAAGCCCTAACATCATCTGCAGGTGAAATCCATTGAAAGTCTACAACCAGACCCCTTCTCACTCATGTGACCTTAATATTAGACATGAAATTGTTTACAGATTTTTTACAAATTGGGACCTGCATAAGAGGTTCGCGCGTAATAATACTGTTTTTTGGTGACATTTGGC
>JAVTVY010033889.1:0-153698 GCA_036873755.1 Hanleya hanleyi
CAAACTTTGTCGACTGATTGATACATCATAATGAAAATCTGGTAGATGACCACGGGGAGCATAATTCCGCACGTTCCACGTATTGACCCGTCCGTTCATGTGGAACACCGATTCATCTCCAACGAGGAAGTGCGTTACGAACCGGGGTTGGTGATTTTCCAACCACTGGCAAAATTGCAGTCGGCGCTGATGGTCAGCCGGCAACAGTTCATGGCGCCTTTGTATTCTGTAAGGGTGCAACACCAGATCTAAACGTGTAATTCGATTGAACGTTGCCGACGATACTTGCTGAACGCCATTCCTTCTCGCGCTGCTACCAGGATTTGCATTCAACTCGGCACGAACAGCGGCAATATTTCTCGCAGACTGAGCAGTCCTCGGGCGACCTGAGTTGCCGTTGTTTCTGTTTAGGCTAGTTGCATGAAGCTGGTATTTATGGACATTGCGCTTTATTGTCCTTGCGTTTGGCGGTTGACGCTGTGGAAAACGCTGTTGGAAAGCCATTATTGTGTCCCTAATGCTGTTTGTTTGGTAGTATGTTGTCACCATAAAAGAACGTTGAAATGAGGTGAATTGCTGACCAACCATACTGATGAACACGACAGTGTCTTGCTATAAAATTTGTCTTGATTGGACTTAAAGCTCATAAACCGACAGTATTATTTGTGAGTAAAGGTTTCTTCGCAATGCATTCTCATAGCTGACGAAACTGAACTGCACTGTGCCCAGTTAGCATCTGTCTGACAGGCCACATTGAAGAACTTGACAGGCTATTGTTGAACTCGGCGCTAATCACACCCACGCAGTGTGTATGGCAGAAGCCAGCCAGTGCATTTTTGAAGTCTCACCACTCGTTTTTAAACTTAATTATTTCAGGCAATTTTATTCGCAGTTGTGCAAACTTTGCACATTATGCAACACAAATATCACCTTCTTGTGTTGCAATCGATTGTTTACATATAGTATGCACAGATTCAGATACAAAAATAAAAACCCACAGGTGGACATTTTTTTTGATACACCCTGTAGACCAAGAAGTTGGAACATTCCAGTCATAATTGCTGTATACGTATAGAGTAAACTTACTTGTACGTATTTTGCCGATTTATTGGGACGCACAGTGCGCTTTACTGCCCGCTTTTCAACTTTTCATTAGGAAAAGAAACACAAATCTGCAAATGACGGACGGATTTTACGATTCTCTCTCCAGTGCTTTCGCCAAGGTCCGCGCGCCCAGCAGCTATCCTTATATAAGACAATGGCGGGCTGGCTAGCTGAGAGTATTCCAAAACCAGCATAGCGGACAGTCATAACGTCGGACAAAGGAAAGAAACAAATCTCATCGCCTATAAAGCGTATGTTGATTTCCCACACCTAAACGGTGCGTTGATCAGTTCCTTCACCTATAAAGTGAATACTGAACGAGAAGACCTGTCCGGCGTTGAATGGTTCTGTTCACCTATAAAGTGAATACTGAACGAAATCACCTAGACGGTGCATGCCCACCTACAATAAATTGGTGCAGGCTCTGATATTATACAGATGCATTAAACTTTTAATATATCGAATGAGACACCTATACCGTGCGTGCCCACCTACCATAAATTGGTGCAGGCTCTATTAATATGCACTTTATTATACGGTACCAAATGAGACACCTTCACGGTGTATGCCCACCTACCATGACTTGATGCAGGCTCTGATAATCACATTAAAATATCGAATTAGACACCTAACCGGTGCACGCCCTCCAGAAAATTAGTACTGGTACATCCCAGTTTAAATTCCGATATTCAAGGAAAAGGTTCCTGCAAATATGTATGTGCAAAGAATTAGTCTAACATTATACTAAACCGCACCCCCTGATGAGAACCCGCGGATATCACAATGATATAAAGAGGTTCGAAACACTGAATGCAGAATTACTGAAATCACATATTATGAAATCACATCTTTCGCCACACGCTAGAGTGTTCGTCTGTCTGCATGGTGTCGGGTTGATCTGTCTCCAGCAACGGTTATGTTAACTACGTACACACCTAAAAGGAGTTTGGTGTTAGATACTGATTTAGTACTAAGAGACGATGAGATTCCAGAAATATGCGATGAACCAGAATACACACCTAAAAGGTGTTTGGCGGTTTTACATACAGCTTTATTACTAACTAGACGGCGAGATTCCAGGAATATATGCAACATAAGATAATATGCCGATACATTGTTCCAGTTTTACGATCCTAATATCGTGAATCAGGCAAAGCTCCGGGAGGCTGTAGGTGTGTTTACGGTCAACACTATTACAGTGTGTAACACAAATGATCTAGAAAAATCCGGATTCCTTAACAATGGAGCCTGAGATAGCTTTGTTTTCAAACACTGAAATGCTTCTTCCTCACTAACACCCCACTCGACTTTGTTTGGTAATTTCTTAGATGTCAAATCCGTCAAGGGAGCAGCAATGCTAGAAAAATTTGGGATATAAGATCTATAAAACCCCACCAATCCCCAAAAAGCTCTGACTTGTTTCTTAGTGGTCGGGGTAGGGTATTTGGAGACCGCTTCTACCTTTTCGTGCATTGGCAAAGTACCGCCATTTCCAACAACATGGCCCAAATACTCAAGCGAAGTCATACCGAACTCACACTTCTTTGGTCTAGCCGTCAACTGCGCATCCCTTAACGCACACATTACGGCCCGTACATGTCGTACATGTTCCTCCCATGTCTGACTGAATATGAGGACGTCATCAATGTACACTTTGGCATATTCTTTGTGATCTTTTAACACCTTATTCATCAAGCGAACGAAGGTTGCTGGTGAATTTTTCATACCAAATGGCATGACATTAAATTGGTACTGAGCCGACGTCGTAACAAATGCGCTTTTTGATTTGGCATCTTCGTCAAGAGGAATTTGCCAGTAACCCTTGGTCAAATCTAATTTGGTCATGATTTTTGCCTTCCCAAGAGTACTATGTATTTCTGATATTTTGGGCATAGGGGCCGGATCGAATTGGGTTTCTCTGTTCAATTTTCTATAAGCTACGCACACGCGCAAACTATTGTCTTTCTTTTTCACAACAACAATAGGCGCAGCCCACGGACTATTAGATGGTTCGACAATGCCAGTGTCAAGCATACCTTTGATCTCATCATCCACTTTATCTCGCATGGAAAAAGGGAGAGAATATGGTCTCTGGAAAATAGGTTTTGCACTAGTAGTAATTACTGAATGTGTAATGACGTCAGTACGGCCTGGCACGTCGGTTAATACGTCACTAAATTCTGCACACAAGGCCACAATATCTCGTCGTTGGTCATCCGTCAAATCTGGACCGATATGTACATCTTTGTAGGTTTCGTGCTGTTCGACAAAACAACTAGCAGGCAACAGTGGTTCAAGCGAATCGAACGAAGCAGTCATGTCCCTTTCGTCTTCAACAAAACCAGCCATGCAAGCCAAATTTGCCATTTCACACCCTGCGTCAATTTCGTCACGCGTATACCAACGTTTGAGCATGTTGATATGCAGCACCTTCTGCACACCAGGCGCCATTTCAACTCTATAGTCAACAGGACTCACTCTAGCAACTACCTTATAAGGCCCTTTCCATTGTGCTTGGAGTTTACTGGTGTGAGTTGGTAACAACACCAACACTTCTTGACCTTCAGTCAGTGTGCGACTGCGCGCGCGCTTGTCATAATAAGTTTTCTGTTGCGTTTTTGCTTCACTTTCGGCCATCCTAGCAACATCATGCATCTGCTGCAATCGCTCTCGTACCTCTAGTATATAACTAAGCACCGAAGCTTCTACTTCCTCTTGAGGGTCTTCCCAGTTTCCCTTCAAAATTGACAACGGACCCCTAACATGCCTACCATATAACAATTCAAAGGGGGAGAACCCTGTAGTCTCCTGTGGAACTTCACGGTACGCAAACAACAAATACGGCAGGTACTTGTCCCAGTCACGTGGTTGGTCATTCGCGAACGCTTTTAGCATGTGCTTCAATGTTCCATTAAAACGCTCAACGAGACCATTTGTCTGTGGATGGTAAGGGGTAGTCGTAATGCGTTTGACTTGCAACAAACGACTAAGTTCACTCATCAAACGTGAAGTAAAATTTGCTCCTTTATCAGTCAAAATTTCTTTCGGTACACCCAGCCTAGAAATTATTTCGACCAGCGCATCGGCAACCGTTTCTGCCTCTTGATCTCGTAGAGGAATAGCCTCCGGATACCGTGTTGCGTAATCACAACATGTAAGTACATACACGTGACCACGACGCGTGCGCGGCATCGGCCCGATTATGTCAAGTGCAATTCTGGCGAACGGTTCTTCGATAGGGGGTATTTTCACCAATGGTACTTTTGGGATTTTACCACGCGGAATACTTTTCTGGCACCGAGGACATGACTTACAATAGTCGGCTACATCTTTAAAAATACCAGGCCAGTAAAAGTGTGCCATTATCCGCTCTCGAGTTTTCTTAACTCCGAGATGGCCCGCGAGTGGTATATCGTGTGCCATGGTTAACACGATCTGTCTCCAACACTTCGGAATAACAATTTGCTCCACCGCCTCGATTCCATATGGATCAGGAGTTTTGGGAAAATACACGCGATAAAGAACATTTTGTTTGAACTCAAAATGCGTTTCATCTGTGGTTTTACACTCACCAATCTTGTGTTCATTAGCGAATTCTCTAACGCGATTCAAGGAACTATCCTTTTCCTGGTGCTCTTGCAACGAAACTTTGTCACAAATATTTTCCCAAACAACATCTTTTAATGCGGGCGGCTGTTTAATCACGGATTTCCGCTTAACTGTCGTCCCCGTTTGTTCAAATCTCTTTTGTTTTTGAGCTCGCGTTTCAACCGCTTGACATGCATCCTTCCAGTCCGTTTTCGTTTCTGGACTAACTCCAGAACATTCATTATCAGGAATTTCAATGTGGACAATATTGCCTATAATAAGATCTACAACCGGGGCTTCAAGCGCTATAGCAAGGACCCTACCATTGATGTATGGAGTTTCAATTGTCACCCAAACTTCAGTCGCTTCTCGTTTTTGCCCATCTGCGACTAACAACGAACGCGTGTTCCCAGTGTAGTTACATGTCGGAACCAATCTACTTGCGACAAATACTGTAGTGCTACCAGTGTCCCGCATAACTTCAACCCGTTTGCCCTCAACAGTCTCAGCTTCAATCTTCAAACCTACATTTGTATTGGGATCTAACAAATTCACAGTTCGAATTACCCCTAATACATCTAATGCATCTTCAACTTCGTCACGTACGGAATATACACTACAGGGGCCGTTTCTAATACCTACTTCAGCACGGTTGTTGCCTGCAGATGCTTGAGCAATGCACAATGCATTCCTGGCATCTTGCTTCCATCTGTAGTTACCGTCACGGCGAGTATCTGTTTTCTTCAATGGACAACTCGAAACAAAATGGCCGACTCGATTACATTGAAAACAACGCTTTTCTGAAGAACTGTCGAATTTCCCCTTACTGTCGCCGGTTTTCACATCGCCATTCCTCGGAAATGGTGCATTTCTATTCACTCGATTTTCAAAACGAAACCTTTGACCTGCGCTAGAGACAGACTTACCATGAGCAGTTTGATATGACTCAGCTAATGTAACCAATTCATCAGCAGGTTGGGGACCATGCTCCTTTAACCAAGTTTGCAGACCGGTGTTGATCAGCTGTTCTCGGAGAATTAAATCATGAAGTTTTATGTGATCGGCCTGAACATGTTCTGCGTCGCACCAGTGCTCCAAATCCCCTTCAATGCGGACCTTAAATTCCGAAAATGATTCATCAGATTTTTGGCGGGAATTTCGAAATTTCTCCCTGTACGCATTTGAAGTTAACTCATAGCGTTTAAGTATAGCTGCTTTAATAGCCGGATAGCTACCACTGGACGATTCACTAAGCCTAGCGTATGCTTCTAAAGCTTTACCAGTAAGGAGTGGTACCAATTTTGCCGCCCACGTGTCTTCTGTCCATTCATAAACACGGGCAAGTTTTTCAAATGATCTAAGGAAAACATCAACATCTTGTCCCTCAACATACTTGGGCAATTTAACGGCATGCTCTATAGGTTTTCTAGCGAACTTAATTTCACCTATTTCTTTTTCCTTCTTCTTTACATCTAATTGTTTCATGGCTATCTCATGTTCCATTTCTTCTCTTTTAATTTGCCTTTCCAGGCCTCTTTCCTCTCTGTCATGTTTCATTTTATTTTCCTCAAATGCCCTGGCTTGTTTTTTCTCCTCCTGTTCCAATTCCAGTTTGTACATTTGGAGACATTTGTCCATATCTGTGCCCATCCCCACTGCTTCACTGATCCAATTAGATAATCGATCCATACTAATATAGTGTATCAACCAGTGGAAGGGTAAAATATTCTACGCACTTTTGGAATGAGCTTATGTGACAAACATTAACTAGGGCCAGATAAGTTTCATACATTTCAAAACAAATTTCTTCACAATACATGCATAGCTTACAAGAGGGAAATATTTACACAAATACATACATACATGGTAACACAATCCCACCGCTGCCACCAGAAATGTCACGACGTGAACCCGGATTGTGTTTACTGAAACTTACACAGCAAGACCATCTTTCGGACTATAGAGAAGAAAGAGCAAAATTATCAATTTTGCACAGAAGAATACATTTAATATCAATTGTATGGCCAAATCAATTTGCATCAATACATAAGGAATAATTGAATCACCAGTTTGCACAAAAATAATGGTGATATAGCGTTTCCAATGAATCAATAATATTGCAGTATGAATTAGCTTAATTCGTTAATCTCTATAGCATTTATACAATCCTAACAAATACCAATAAATGCCAGTAAATGCTATTCAGTTCAATTAGGTCAATCCAAGTTCAAAAGTTCATTCTGGGTTCATTTAATAAATTTGCACACAGGAATCAGTCAAGTCAATTTTGCACAGTTTGAGATCATTTAATTCATTACCAGTTCTCAACATACGATACCTCTATTGATGACAGTGTACCGGAAGCCAGCAGCGACCTTGACTTAGTCCCAGTTCAGCCCAACGAGAACACATGCGGTGTCCGCCAACAGGGGGTGTTCGTATAATATCTGGAATCGGCTATTTGTGTACAGCAATCATCCGTATTACGGAACGCGCACAAATCCTCTGCACAAAGCATATTTTCACAAAGCATATTTCACGTGGTAATTATATCCCTCACGCACAATCATTTTCAGGCAAGACCGGCACAAATTTACACGCACACTCGGGTGGATAAGGTGAACTCTCTGTGGACCAGTATTACGTATTACAGTACCTGTTGCTTTCAGCTTGTAACCATTGCAGCCTGGCCACCGTTCACCTCGTCTCTCTCCGCCCAGCTTTACACAGTAAATATCAATTTGTCCGGTTAATTTCTGCCCGTACACGTGGAAGTATATCCACTATCCGTTTCACGTGTGCTTACCACAGCCGATCTCCCCTTGTCTGTCACCCTTCAAACTCGAACTTCCCGGATAATGTCCTGATCTCATTTTTGTCCAATCAGATTGCTCGTAAAAACAAAGTTCGTGTGCAAATTACCGTAAATCACATAGCAAATGTATGAACCCAGAAAATAGCATAGCAGTTAACACACCATAATGAGAACTGAGTGAGTAGCAATTATTGCCTACATGTCACTACTTCCCCCTTTACTAGACAAAATGACCACATTTTTGTCACTAGCTCTAGTACATTCGTGATAATGCATCGGCGACTTTGTTGTCCGTTCCACGAATGTATGTGTTATTGAAATTGAACTCTTGCAAAATCAAATTCCACCTTAACAAACGCTGATTGTGATCTTTCATTCTGTACAACCATTGGAGGGGTGCATGATCAGACCTAACTTCTACCTCGTGACCCAACAAGTATACATTCCAAGCTTGCATAGACCACACAATAGCCAAACCCTCTTTCTCCACTGTGGAGTAGGCTTGTTCCCGAGGTAGGAGTTTTTTACTGAGATACGTAATCGGATGCAAGCCGTCTTCAAATTCTTGTGATAAGACAGCTCCCAACCCTCTATCACTAGCATCCGTGTGTAAAACAAATGATCTAGAAAAATCCGGATTCCTTAACAATGGAGCCTGAGATAGCTTTGTTTTCAAACACTGAAATGCTTCTTCCTCACTAACACCCCACTCGACTTTGTTTGGTAATTTCTTAGATGTCAAATCCGTCAAGGGAGCAGCAATGCTAGAAAAATTTGGGATATAAGATCTATAAAACCCCACCAATCCCAAAAAAGCTCTGACTTGTTTCTTAGTGGTCGGGGTAGGGTATTTGGAGACCGCTTCTACCTTTTCGTGCATTGGCAAAGTATCGCCATTTCCAACAACATGGCCCAAATACTCAAGCGAAGTCATACCGAACTCACACTTCATTGGTCTAGCCGTCAACTGCGCATCCCTTAACGCACACATTACGGCCCGTACATGTCGTACATGTTCCTCCCATGTCTGACTGAATATGAGGACGTCATCAATGTACACTTTGGCATATTCTTTGTGATCTTTTAACACCTTATTCATCAAGCGAACGAAGGTTGCTGGTGAATTTTTCATACCAAATGGCATGACATTAAATTGGTACTGAGCCGACGTCGTAACAAATGCGCTTTTTGATTTGGCATCTTCGTCAAGAGGAATTTGCCAGTAACCCTTGGTCAAATCTAATTTGGTCATGATTTTTGCCTTCCCAAGAGTACTATGTATTTCTGATATTTTGGGCATAGGGGCCGGATCGAATTGGGTTTCTCTGTTCAATTTTCTATAAGCTACGCACACGCGCAAACTATTGTCTTTCTTTTTCACAACAACAATAGGCGCAGCCCACGGACTATTAGATGGTTCGACAATGCCAGTGTCAAGCATACCTTTGATCTCATCATCCACTTTATCTCGCATGGAAAAAGGGAGAGAATATGGTCTCTGGAAAATAGGTTTTGCACTAGTAGTAATTACTGAATGTGTAATGACGTCAGTACGGCCTGGCACGTCGGTTAATACGTCACTAAATTCTGCACACAAGGCCACAATATCTCGTCGTTGGTCATCCGTCAAATCTGGACCGATATGTACATCTTTGTAGGTTTCGTGCTGTTCGACAAAACAACTAGCAGGCAACAGTGGTTCAAGCGAATCGAACGAAGCAGTCATGTCCCTTTCGTCTTCAACAAAACCAGCCATGCAAGCCAAATTTGCCATTTCACACCCTGCGTCAATTTCGTCACGCGTATACCAACGTTTGAGCATGTTGATATGCAGCACCTTCTGCACACCAGGCGCCATTTCAACTCTATAGTCAACAGGACTCACTCTAGCAACTACCTTATAAGGCCCTTTCCATTGTGCTTGGAGTTTACTGGTGTGAGTTGGTAACAACACCAACACTTCTTGACCTTCAGTCAGTGTGCGACTGCGCGCGCGCTTGTCATAATAAGTTTTCTGTTGCGTTTTTGCTTCACTTTCGGCCATCCTAGCAACATCATGCATCTGCTGCAATCGCTCTCGTACCTCTAGTATATAACTAAGCACCGAAGCTTCTACTTCCTCTTGAGGGTCTTCCCAGTTTCCCTTCAAAATTGACAACGGACCCCTAACATGCCTACCATATAACAATTCAAAGGGGGAGAACCCTGTAGTCTCCTGTGGAACTTCACGGTACGCAAACAACAAATACGGCAGGTACTTGTCCCAGTCACGTGGTTGGTCATTCGCGAACGCTTTTAGCATGTGCTTCAATGTTCCATTAAAACGCTCAACGAGACCATTTGTCTGTGGATGGTAAGGGGTAGTCGTAATGCGTTTGACTTGCAACAAACGACTAAGTTCACTCATCAAACGTGAAGTAAAATTTGCTCCTTTATCAGTCAAAATTTCTTTCGGTACACCCAGCCTAGAAATTATTTCGACCAGCGCATCGGCAACCGTTTCTGCCTCTTGATCTCGTAGAAGAATAGCCTCCGGATACCGTGTTGCGTAATCACAACATGTAAGTACATACACGTGACCACGACGCGTGCGCGGCATCGGCCCGATTATGTCAAGTGCAATTCTGGCGAACGGTTCTTCGATAGGGGGTATTTTCACCAATGGTACTTTTGGGATTTTACCACGCGGAATACTTTTCTGGCACCGAGGACATGACTTACAATAGTCGGCTACATCTTTAAAAATACCAGGCCAGTAAAAGTGTGCCATTATCCGCTCTCGAGTTTTCTTAACTCCGAGATGGCCCGCGAGTGGTATATCGTGTGCCATGGTTAACACGATCTGTCTCCAACACTTCGGAATAACAATTTGCTCCACCGCCTCGATTCCATATGGATCAGGAGTTTTGGGAAAATACACGCGATAAAGAACATTTTGTTTGAACTCAAAATGCGTTTCATCTGTGGTTTTACACTCACCAATCTTGTGTTCATTAGCGAATTCTCTAACGCGATTCAAGGAACTATCCTTTTCCTGGTGCTCTTGCAACGAAACTTTGTCACAAATATTTTCCCAAACAACATCTTTTAATGCGGGCGGCTGTTTAATCACGGATTTCCGCTTAACTGTCGTCCCCGTTTGTTCAAATCTCTTTTGTTTTTGAGCTCGCGTTTCAACCGCTTGACATGCATCCTTCCAGTCCGTTTTCGTTTCTGGACTAACTCCAGAACATTCATTATCAGGAATTTCAATGTGGACAATATTGCCTATCATAAGATCTACAACCGGGGCTTCAAGCGCTATAGCAAGGACCCTACCATTGATGTATGGAGTTTCAATTGTCACCCAAACTTCAGTCGCTTCTCGTTTTTGCCCATCTGCGACTAACAACGAACGCGTGTTCCCAGTGTAGTTACATGTCGGAACCAATCTACTTGCGACAAATACTGTAGTGCTACCAGTGTCCCGCATAACTTCAACCCGTTTGCCCTCAACAGTCTCAGCTTCAATCTTCAAACCTACATTTGTATTGGGATCTAACAAATTCACAGTTCGAATTACCCCTAATACATCTAATGCATCTTCAACTTCGTCACGTACGGAATATACACTACAGGGGCCGTTTCTAATACCTACTTCAGCACGGTTGTTGCCTGCAGATGCTTGAGCAATGCACAATGCATTCCTGGCATCTTGCTTCCATCTGTAGTTACCGTCACGGCGAGTATCTGTTTTCTTCAATGGACAACTCGAAACAAAATGGCCGACTCGATTACATTGAAAACAACGCTTTTCTGAAGAACTGTCGAATTTCCCCTTACTGTCGCCGGTTTTCACATCGCCATTCCTCGGAAATGGTGCATTTCTATTCACTCGATTTTCAAAACGAAACCTTTGACCTGCGCTAGAGACAGACTTACCATGAGCAGTTTGATATGACTCAGCTAATGTAACCAATTCATCAGCAGGTTGGGGACCATGCTCCTTTAACCAAGTTTGCAGATCCGGTTCACAACTGTTGATCAGCTGTTCTCGGAGAATTAAATCATGAAGTTTTATGTGATCGGCCTGAACATGTTCTGCGTCGCACCAGTGCTCCAAACCCCCTTCAATGCGGACCTTAAATTCCGAAAATGATTCATCAGATTTTTGGCGGGAATTTCGAAATTTCTCCCTGTACGCATTTGAAGTTAACTCATAGCGTTTAAGTATAGCTGCTTTAATAGCCGGATAGCTACCACTGGACGATTCACTAAGCCTAGCGTATGCTTCTAAAGCTTTACCAGTAAGGAGTGGTACCAATTTTGCCGCCCACGTGTCTTCTGTCCATTCATAAACACGGGCAAGTTTTTCAAATGATCTAAGGAAAACATCAACATCTTGTCCCTCAACATACTTGGGCAATTTAACGGCATGCTCTATAGGTTTTCTAGCGAACTTAATTTCACCTATTTCTTTTTCCTTCTTCTTTACATCTAATTGTTTCATGGCTATCTCATGTTCCATTTCTTCTCTTTTAATTTGCCTTTCCAGGCCTCTTTCCTCTCTGTCATGTTTCATTTTATTTTCCTCAAATGCCCTGGCTTGTTTTTTCTCCTCCTGTTCCAATTCCAGTTTGTACATTTGGAGACATTTGTCCATATCTGTGCCCATCCCCACTGCTTCACTGATCCAATTAGGTAATCGATCCATACTAATATAGTGTATCAACCAGTGGAAGGGTAAAATATTCTACGCACTTTTGGAATGAGCTTATGTGACAAACATTAACTAGGGCCAGATAAGTTTCATACATTTCAAAACAAATTTCTTCACAATACATGCATAGCTTACAAGAGGGAAATATTTACACAAATACATACATACATGGTAACACAATCCCACCGCTGCCACCAGAAATGTCACGACGTGAACCCGGATTGTGTTTACTGAAACTTACACAGCAAGACCATCTTTCGGACTATAGAGAAGAAAGAGCAAAATTATCAATTTTGCACAGAAGAATACATTTAATATCAATTGTATGGCCAAATCAATTTGCATCAATACATAAGGAATAATTGAATCACCAGTTTGCACAAAAATAATGGTGATATAGCGTTTCCAATGAATCAATAATATTGCAGTATGAATTGCTTAATTCGTTAATCTCTATAGCATTTATACAATCCTAACAAATACCAATAAATGCCAGTAAATGCTATTCAGTTCAATTAGGTCAATCCAAGTTCAAAAGTTCATTCTGGGTTCATTTAATAAATTTGCACACAGGAATCAGTCAAGTCAATTTTGCACAGTTTGAGATCATTTAATTCATTACCAGTTCTCAACATACGATACCTCTATTGATGACAGTGTACCGGAAGCCAGCAGCGACCTTGACTTAGTCCCAGTTCAGCCCAACGAGAACACATGCGGTGTCCGCCAACAGGGGGTGTTCGTATAATATCTGGAATCGGCTATTTGTGTACAGCAATCATCCGTATTACGGAACGCGCACAAATCCTCTGCACAAAGCATATTTTCACAAAGCATATTTCACGTGGTAATTATATCCCTCACGCACAATCATTTTCAGGCAAGACCGGCACAAATTTACACGCACATTTAAACGGCGTTACTCACTATACTACCCTCAGTCAGGAAGACTTTACGTCTCACTTTGCTGAACGAAATCATAACAGGCTTTAACATATTTATCAGAATCCCATACGACGATTTAATCGCGTACGGAGATGTCATCGATTGGCGAGTTGTGCAACAAACCTAGAAAGTTGGTTGTTTTGCTGAAATTAAGTCAGGCGGCCTCAACATTATGTCCGCATAAACCAGCCGTAACGCCAGTGCTACGAAATATGCATATATTATTAATGCGTGATGCTATACAAGAATGCCAAAAGTCCACTCAAATATTCTCTCCCGTTCTATTCGAATGAAAATAGATATTTATCTAAGATATATGCGTAAATACGCACAACACACAGAACCAAAATGGTCCCGACATAGGGGATACGAAACCATGGGAGTTCGTATATACACAGCCAGCCAAGAACTAACAGATACGCATGATATTATCAAGAGGAAATGCGCTCAACACAGCTGCGGTTGGTATATGTTATCGTGCCCTGTATAAACCTACATCAAAGTAATGGATACTTCCAATCAATACGGAACAAGCAGAGGGAGGAAATCGGAAATCGCATCCTAAAGTATATGCCGGTGCATCATATGAATGATATTTGCTTTCTTTACCACCTAAGAACCGAGAATCAGAGGATCCGTGATAAAAAAGCAGTACTATAAATTTATCTGAATACCTGTGATATTTCAGAGTATTCCAAAACCAGCATAGCTGACAGTTATAACGTCTGACAAAGGAAAGAGACAAATCTCATCGCCTATAAAGCGTATGTTGATTTCCCACACCTAAACGAACCAGAGGATTCGTGATGAAAAGAGCCGTATTATATATTTATCTGAATACCTGCGATATTTCAGCTACAAAATCTATGTTCTTCAATAGAATGATGAGAGATTAGATGGTTGGACCTATGGCTATTGAAATGTAGACCAGCGAATTGGATTTACAGATATACAGAAGAAAACGCTGCCCATCATGGGAATTTCATTATCGTTCGTGGGATTTTAGCCCAACAAGCCAAATGATATGAGCATTTGGCTCGTTCTATATTCTGATAAATGGAGACAGATCAGCTACTCAACCATGCAGGCGCTCGACACTAGAAACCCAGAAATGCAGCGAAAATGGCGAAATGGTATTGAAAGAAGTACAGATATCGACCAAGTTTATCAATGGAGATGATATATATTATACACACTCTCAAGTGATTTCCATTGGATTCCAAATTTGCTATGGAAACTGCGACGTCATATCAATGCAATATGAATTTGTTTGAAAATTTACTGTATACCAAGCATGTACAGGGTGTATCAAAAAAAATGTCCACCTGTGAGTTTTTATTTATTTATCTGAATTTATGAGTACTATATGTAAACAACGGACTGCAACACAAGAAAGTGGTCTTTATGTTGCACGATGCACAAAGTTTGCACAATTTCAAATGAAATTGAGTGAAATAATGAAGTTTTAAAAAGGGTGGTATCACTTCAAAATTGCACTGGCTGGCTTCTGCCATTTACACTGTGAATCACACAGCACGTTCTCCAGTTAGATTTATTCTTCATCAATCCAGTTTTGTATATTATTGTTTTTATGATTATGTACATGTAAAAGAACTTGATCTTGACATGTTCCATATCAATTCATAGCATGGTTTTGTTTGTAATTGAACGTCGTTCAATTGTGCATAATAAGACTTGTAAAAAACTGCACTCTGTGCATAACGTGAAAAATCAGTGAAGAAACAAAAAAATTCATTAAATGAAGAAACAAATAAATAAAGAAAAAAGATAGTGAAATAATGAAATGCTGCCATTAACAAATTAAAGACGATCATCCGATATCAAAATAAATTAATCTAGGCGTCAATTCCGACATCCACATTTCAGCCGTCGTGCATTAATGTCCTTCAACGTGAGCCCCTCGCAGCTGAACACAACGGCCTGCCCTGTCGCGCATCTCCTGGAAGGCTCTGCGGACCATTCGCGTTCGTCTGAGAGCTTGAACCTCGTGTTCAATTCGCTGGCGAAGGTCGGCAAGGTTGGCTGGGACAGTCTGGTACACCTTCCCCTTCAGATAGCCCCACAAAAAGAAGTCGGCCGGAGTCAGATCTGGTGATCGTGGTGGCCATTCAGTTGGATGACCCAAACCTGCCACACATCGAGGGAACAGCTGTTGGAGACGCTGATTAACATCACGCGTACGATGTGCTGGGGCGCCATCCTGTATCCGCCAGAGATGGGGTATGGCACCATTCCGTTGCTGTCCATAGCGGCCAACGAGGTTGTGGACAACATCCTGATTGACCATTCGCAGATAGGCTGGCCCATTCACATTTCCATCAAAGAAGATGGGGCCAATTATGTGACCATCCCCTACCATACCAATCCAAAGAGTCAAACTTTGTCGACTGATTGATACATCATAATGAAAATCTGGTAGATGACCACGGGGAGCATAATTCCGCACGTTCCACGTATTGACCCGTCCGTTCATGTGGAACACCGATTCATCTCCAACGAGGAAGTGCGTTACGAACCGGGGTTGGTGATTTTCCAACCACTGGCAAAATTGCAGTCGGCGCTGATGGTCAGCCGGCAACAGTTCATGGCGCCTTTGTATTCTGTAAGGGTGCAACACCAGATCTAAACGTGTAATTCGATTGAACGTTGCCGACGATACTTGCGGAACGCCATTCCTTCTCGCGCTGCTACCAGGATTTGCATTCAACTCGGCACGAACAGCGGCAATATTTCTCGCAGACCGAGCAGTCCTCGGGCGACCTGAGTTGCCGTTGTTTCTGTTTAGGCTAGTTGCATGAAGCTGGTATTTATGGACATTGCGCTTTATTGTCCTTGCGTTTGGCGGTTGACGCTGTGGAAAACGCTGTTGGGAAGCCATTATTGTGTCCCTAATGCTGTTTGTTTGGTAGTATGTTGTCACCATAAAAGAACGTTGAAATGAGGTGAATTGCTGACCAACCATACTGATGAACACGACAGTGTCTTGCTATAAAATTTGTCTTGATTGGACTTAAAGCTCATAAACCGACAGTATTATTTGTGAGTAAAGGTTTCTTCGCAATGCATTCTCATAGCTGACGAAACTGAACTGCACTGTGCCCAGTTAGCATCTGTCTGACAGGCCACATTGAAGAACTTGACAGGCTATTGTTGAACTCGGCGCTAATCACACCCACGCAGTGTGTATGGCAGAAGCCAGCCAGTGCATTTTTGAAGTCTCACCACTCGTTTTTAAACTTAATTATTTCAGGCAATTTTATTCGCAGTTGTGCAAACTTTGCACATTATGCAACACAAATATCACCTTCTTGTGTTGCAATCGATTGTTTACATATAGTATGCACAGATTCAGATACAAAAATAAAAACCCACAGGTGGACATTTTTTTTGATACACCCTGTAGACCAAGAAGTTGGAACATTCCAGTCATAATTGCTGTATACGTATAGAGTAAACTTACTTGTACGTATTTTGCCGATTTATTGGGACGCACAGTGCGCTTTACTGCCCGCTTTTCAACTTTTCATTAGGAAAAGAAACACAAATCTGCAAATGACGGACGGATTTTACGATTCTCTCTCCAGTGCTTTCGCCAAGGTCCGCGCGCCCAGCAGCTATCCTTATATAAGACAATGGCGGGCTGGCTAGCTGAGAGTATTCCAAAACCAGCATAGCGGACAGTCATAACGTCGGACAAAGGAAAGAAACAAATCTCATCGCCTATAAAGCGTATGTTGATTTCCCACACCTAAACGGTGCGTTGATCAGTTCCTTCACCTATAAAGTGAATACTGAACGAGAAGACCTGTCCGGCGTTGAATGGTTCTGTTCACCTATAAAGTGAATACTGAACGAAATCACCTAGACGGTGCATGCCCACCTACAATAAATTGGTGCAGGCTCTGATATTATACAGATGCATTAAACTTTTAATATATCGAATGAGACACCTATACCGTGCGTGCCCACCTACCATAAATTGGTGCAGGCTCTATTAATATGCACTTTATTATACGGTACCAAATGAGACACCTTCACGGTGTATGCCCACCTACCATGACTTGATGCAGGCTCTGATAATCACATTAAAATATCGAATTAGACACCTAACCGGTGCACGCCCTCCAGAAAATTAGTACTGGTACATCCCAGTTTAAATTCCGATATTCAAGGAAAAGGTTCCTGCAAATATGTATGTGCAAAGTATTAGTCTAACATTATACTAAACCGCACCCCCTGATGAGAACCCGCGGATATCACAATGATATAAAGAGGTTCGAAACACTGAATGCAGAATTACTGAAATCACATATTATGAAATCACATCTTTCGCCACACGCTAGAGTGTTCGTCTGTCTGCATGGTGTCGGGTTGATCTGTCTCCAGCAACGGTTATGTTAACTACGTATACTCCTAAAAGGAGTTTGGTGTTAGATACTGATTTAATACTAAGAGACGATGAGATTCCAGAAATATGCGATGAACCAGAATACACACCTAAAAGGTGTTTGGCGGTTTTACATACAGCTTTATTACTAACTAGACGGCGAGATTCCAGGAATATATGCAACATAAGATAATATGCCGATACATTGTTCCAGTTTTACGATCCTAATATCGTGAATCAGGCAAAGCTCCGGGAGGCTGTAGGTGTGTTTACGGTCAACACTATTACAGTGTGTAACACAAATGATCTAGAAAAATCCGGATTCCTTAACAATGGAGCCTGAGATAGCTTTGTTTTCAAACACTGAAATGCTTCTTCCTCACTAACACCCCACTCGACTTTGTTTGGTAATTTCTTAGATGTCAAATCCGTCAAGGGAGCAGCAATGCTAGAAAAATTTGGGATATAAGATCTATAAAACCCCACCAATCCCCAAAAAGCTCTGACTTGTTTCTTAGTGGTCGGGGTAGGGTATTTGGAGACCGCTTCTACCTTTTCGTGCATTGGCAAAGTACCGCCATTTCCAACAACATGGCCCAAATACTCAAGCGAAGTCATACCGAACTCACACTTCTTTGGTCTAGCCGTCAACTGCGCATCCCTTAACGCACACATTACGGCCCGTACATGTCGTACATGTTCCTCCCATGTCTGACTGAATATGAGGACGTCATCAATGTACACTTTGGCATATTCTTTGTGATCTTTTAACACCTTATTCATCAAGCGAACGAAGGTTGCTGGTGAATTTTTCATACCAAATGGCATGACATTAAATTGGTACTGAGCCGACGTCGTAACAAATGCGCTTTTTGATTTGGCATCTTCGTCAAGAGGAATTTGCCAGTAACCCTTGGTCAAATCTAATTTGGTCATGATTTTTGCCTTCCCAAGAGTACTATGTATTTCTGATATTTTGGGCATAGGGGCCGGATCGAATTGGGTTTCTCTGTTCAATTTTCTATAAGCTACGCACACGCGCAAACTATTGTCTTTCTTTTTCACAACAACAATAGGCGCAGCCCACGGACTATTAGATGGTTCGACAATGCCAGTGTCAAGCATACCTTTGATCTCATCATCCACTTTATCTCGCATGGAAAAAGGGAGAGAATATGGTCTCTGGAAAATAGGTTTTGCACTAGTAGTAACTACTGAATGTGTAATGACGTCAGTACGGCCTGGCACGTCGGTTAATACGTCACTAAATTCTGCACACAAGGCCACAATATCTCGTCGTTGGTCATCCGTCAAATCTGGACCGATATGTACATCTTTGTAGGTTTCGTGCTGTTCGACAAAACAACTAGCAGGCAACAGTGGTTCAAGCGAATCGAACGAAGCAGTCATGTCCCTTTCGTCTTCAACAAAACCAGCCATACAAGCCAAATTTGCCATTTCACATCCTGCGTCAATTTCGTCACGCGTATACCAACGTTTGAGCATGTTGATATGCAGCACCTTCTGCACACCAGGCGCCATTTCAACTCTATAGTCAACAGGACTCACTCTACCAACTACCTTATAATGCCCTTCCCATTGTGCTTGGAGTTTACTGGTGTGAGTTGGTAACAACACCAACACTTCTTGACCTTCAGTCAGTGTGCGACTGCGCGCGCGCTTGTCATAATAAGTTTTCTGTTGCGTTTTTGCTTCACTTTCGGCCATCCTAGCAACATCATGCATCTGCTGCAATCGCTCTCGTACCTCTAGTATATAACTAAGCACCGAAGCTTCTACTTCCTCTTGAGGGTCTTCCCAGTTTCCCTTCAAAATTGACAACGGACCCCTAACATGCCTACCATATAACAATTCAAAGGGGGAGAACCCTGTAGTCTCCTGTGGAACTTCACGGTACGCAAACAACAAATACGGCAGGTACTTGTCCCAGTCACGTGGTTGGTCATTCGCGAACGCTTTTAGCATGTGCTTCAATGTTCCATTAAAACGCTCAACGAGACCATTTGTCTGTGGATGGTAAGGGGTAGTCGTAATGCGTTTGACTTGCAACAAACGACTAAGTTCACTCATCAAACGTGAAGTAAAATTTGCTCCTTTATCAGTCAAAATTTCTTTCGGTACACCCAGCCTAGAAATTATTTCGACCAGCGCATCGGCAACCGTTTCTGCCTCTTGATCTCGTAGAGGAATAGCCTCCGGATACCGTGTTGCGTAATCACAACATGTAAGTACATACACGTGACCACGACGCGTGCGCGGCATCGGCCCGATTATGTCAAGTGCAATTCTGGCGAACGGTTCTTCGATAGGGGGTATTTTCACCAATGGTACTTTTGGGATTTTACCACGCGGAATACTTTTCTGGCACCGAGGACATGACTTACAATAGTCGGCTACATCTTTAAAAATACCAGGCCAGTAAAAGTGTGCCATTATCCGCTCTCGAGTTTTCTTAACCCCGAGATGGCCCGCGAGTGGTATATCGTGTGCCATGGTTAACACGATCTGTCTCCAACACTTCGGAATAACAATTTGCTCCACCGCCTCGATTCCATATGGATCAGGAGTTTTGGGAAAATACACGCGATAAAGAACATTTTGTTTGAACTCAAAATGCGTTTCATCTGTGGTTTTACACTCACCAATCTTGTGTTCATTAGCGAATTCTCTAACGCGATTCAAGGAACTATCCTTTTCCTGGTGCTCTTGCAACGAAACTTTGTCACAAATATTTTCCCAAACAACATCTTTTAATGCGGGCGGCTGTTTAATCACGGATTTCCGCTTAACTGTCGTCCCCGTTTGTTCAAATCTCTTTTGTTTTTGAGCTCGCGTTTCAACCGCTTGACATGCATCCTTCCAGTCCGTTTTCGTTTCTGGACTAACTCCAGAACATTCATTATCAGGAATTTCAATGTGGACAATATTGCCTATAATAAGATCTACAACCGGGGCTTCAAGCGCTATAGCAAGGACCCTACCATTGATGTATGGAGTTTCAATTGTCACCCAAACTTCAGTCGCTTCTCGTTTTTGCCCATCTGCGACTAACAACGAACGCGTGTTCCCAGTGTAGTTACATGTCGGAACCAATCTACTTGCGACAAATACTGTAGTGCTACCAGTGTCCCGCATAACTTCAACCCGTTTGCCCTCAACAGTCTCAGCTTCAATCTTCAAACCTACATTTGTATTGGGATCTAACAAATTCACAGTTCGAATTACCCCTAATACATCTAATGCATCTTCAACTTCGTCACGTACGGAATATACACTACAGGGGCCGTTTCTAATACCTACTTCAGCACGGTTGTTGCCTGCAGATGCTTGAGCAATGCACAATGCATTCCTGGCATCTTGCTTCCATCTGTAGTTACCGTCACGGCGAGTATCTGTTTTCTTCAATGGACAACTCGAAACAAAATGGCCGACTCGATTACATTGAAAACAACGCTTTTCTGAAGAACTGTCGAATTTCCCCTTACTGTCGCCGGTTTTCACATCGCCATTCCTCGGAAATGGTGCATTTCTATTCACTCGATTTTCAAAACGAAACCTTTGACCTGCGCTAGAGACAGACTTACCATGAGCAGTTTGATATGACTCAGCTAATGTAACCAATTCATCAGCAGGTTGGGGACCATGCTCCTTTAACCAAGTTTGCAGATCCGGTTTACAACTGTTGATCAGCTGTTCTCGGAGAATTAAATCATGAAGTTTTATGTGATCGGCCTGAACATGTTCTGCGTCGCACCAGTGCTCCAAATCCCCTTCAATGCGGACCTTAAATTCCGAAAATGATTCATCAGATTTTTGGCGGGAATTTCGAAATTTCTCCCTGTACGCATTTGAAGTTAACTCATAGCGTTTAAGTATAGCTGCTTTAATAGCCGGATAGCTACCACTGGACGATTCACTAAGCCTAGCGTATGCTTCTAAAGCTTTACCAGTAAGGAGTGGTACCAATTTTGCCGCCCACGTGTCTTCTGTCCATTCATAAACACGGGCAAGTTTTTCAAATGATCTAAGGAAAACATCAACATCTTGTCCCTCAACATACTTGGGCAATTTAACGGCATGCTCTATAGGTTTTCTAGCGAACTTAATTTCACCTATTTCTTTTTCCTTCTTCTTTACATCTAATTGTTTCATGGCTATCTCATGTTCCATTTCTTCTCTTTTAATTTGCCTTTCCAGGCCTCTTTCCTCTCTGTCATGTTTCATTTTATTTTCCTCAAATGCCCTGGCTTGTTTTTTCTCCTCCTGTTCCAATTCCAGTTTGTACATTTGGAGACATTTGTCCATATCTGTGCCCATCCCCACTGCTTCACTGATCCAATTAGATAATCGATCCATACTAATATAGTGTATCAACCAGTGGAAGGGTAAAATATTCTACGCACTTTTGGAATGAGCTTATGTGACAAACATTAACTAGGGCCAGATAAGTTTCATACATTTCAAAACAAATTTCTTCACAATACATGCATAGCTTACAACAGGGAAATATTTACACAAATACATACATACATGGTAACACAATCCCACCGCTGCCACCAGAAATGTCACGACGTGAACCCGGATTGTGTTTACTGAAACTTACACAGCAAGACCATGTTTCGGACTATAGAGAAGAAAGAGCAAAATTATCAATTTTGCACAGAAGAATACATTTAATATCAATTGTATGGCCAAATCAATTTGCATCAATACATAAGGAATAATTGAATCACCAGTTTGCACAAAAATAATGGTGATATAGCGTTTCCAATGAATCAATAATATTGCAGTATGAATTGGCTTAATTCGTTAATCTCTATAGCATTTATACAATCCTAATAAATACCAATAAATGCCAGTAAATGCCATTCAGTTCAATTAGGTCAATCCAAGTTCAAAAGTTCATTCTGGGTTCATTTAATAAATTTGCACACAGGAATCAGTCAAGTCAATTTTGCACAGTTTGAGATCATTTAATTCATTACCAGTTCTCAACATACGATACCTCTATTGATGACAGTGTACCGGAAGCCAGCAGCGACCTTGACTTAGTCCCAGTTCAGCCCAACGAGAACACATGCGGTGTCCGCCAACAGGGGGTGTTCGTATAATATCTGGAATCGGCTATTTGTGTACAGCAATCATCCGTATTACGGAACGCACACAAATCCTCTGCACAAAGCATATTTTCACAAAGCATATTTCACGTGGTAATTATATCCCTCACGCACAATCATTTTCAGGCAAGACCGGCACAAATTTACACGCACACTCGGGTGGATAAGGTGAACTCTCTGTGGACCAGTATTACGTATTATAGTACCTGTTGCTTTCAGCTTGTAACCATTGCAGCCTGGCCACCGTTCACCTCGTCTCTCTCCGCCCAGCTTTACACAGTAAATATCAATTTGTCCGGTTAATTTCTGCCCGTACACGTGGAAGTATATCCACTATCCGTTTCACGTGTGCTTACCACAGCCGATCTCCCCTTGTCTGTCATCCTTCAAACTCGAACTTCCCGGATAATGTCCTGATCTCATTTTTGTCCAATCAGATTGCTCGTAAAAACAAAGTTCGTGTGCAAATTACCGTAAATCACATAGCAAATGTATGAACCCAGAAAATAGCATAGCAGTTAACACACCATAATGAGAACTGAGTGAGTAGCAATTATTGCCTACATGTCAGCCCTTTTGGCTAGGGTTGATAGGTGTTTTCCCCTATTTTAGGGGTAAAGTCCGTGTTCCGCTTTTTATAGTTTCGGGAAAAAATCCTAATTTTACATGCACCCACCCATGATTGGATGCCCCTTCACGAATGCTTCAGTTTGATACCTCACTCGACCCAATCGGACCATGCAGCGTATTTGAAGTCTGGGGACTACTTTTTCTCCGCGGAAGCTTTCTTCCGCGACCGCATTACCGCCAGACCGCATCACCGCGGAAGAATACATGCCCAGGGGCCCTTTGCCGGAACTATAGTGACCCAGAGTTACCTCCCCCTAGATTGGAACTCTTTATGCTGGAGGTGGTTTTCCCCCAACGATCACATGATCGTCACGTGGCCAAATTCCTCCTCAAATCCTCCCCGGGGGAACAAATAATGAGGTCAATGTGAGTTTAAAAGGGTTTTATATACTACTCACAGGACCTACGAAATAGGGTAGACATTAGGACTCCGACGCGAACTGAACTCTTGGAAATCCCCACCTCCAATTGAAATCCTGCCTATATTAAGATGGGCCCTGCCCAAGTCAGAATCACCAGAAATTTTCATCAAAAATCAGCAGAAATTTTCATCAAAAGTAGGTCAGCTCAAAACTTGTTGGTAACAGTCTCCTAATGCGCCTTCATTCCAAAAATAAATAACGATCGCCGATTTAATTTTACAATTTTTTAACTAAAGGAAACAGATTGAATACAAAAAGTTCAGTAGATTTCAGGCTTTACGTGTGAAAATACATTTACATCTCTTTAATGGTTTTCAGTGCCATGGATCAAGATTTGAAATGACAAGAAAAATTTAGACATATTTTGTTTACACATGTAATGTTGGACGATGGAAACAATTTTGTCGAGGCGTTCAACTGCTATCACAATTGTTTGACGACCCAATGAAATTACCGTTCCCCGATAAGGAACACAACACCGAAGATTAAAAAATTGTATATTATCTGAACTAGACAAGTTAACATTTTGGCAGTAAACCTACAATATTGTCGAGGTGTCCGAATCGTAGTGAACATTGTTGCCCAGGATGCATAGCGGCATTCATTCATGGTTTATGTAGGCCTATTCATGCACACTGCAAGCTGCAGTCAAAGCTCAATGATATTGTTATTGTAGATATCTACAAGAATAAAGTCACTGAATCCGATTCATATTCATTTATTTGTGTGCCAATTGACGACAAGAAAATACTATAAGTAGCCTATAGGTCTTCTTCAAGATTACACGTATGCCTACCGGTACATGGAATAATTGTTTAAAATCACATTCAGCAATTGCAGACAGCAAAAATATCCTTAGGCTACTAAAAAATCAAAACACAGACAAAGAAAACCATCATTAACATCAAAAATTAATTTTACCTCCACTGCCTGACACAAACGGAAAATTATTTTGTCAATTTCAACGAGCTGTCATTGCGGATATGGTCAGAATCTAGAACATTACTTTTGCTAGATGACAAATGATGCTGGACGATTATAAGATCAGTCAATTTGACAATTGCAGTAAAAAGGATGCTTTCGCTTGATGAAATAAATCAAGTTTTCCTTGCAAGAAATGTTTTCAAACTTACGGTAGCACACAAAACGGCGGCTTTCAGTCATGCCATGTGCTGCAATCATGCAGTAGCGCGAAAACTTGTAACATTCATTTATTTGACAATATCAACAAGTGTGCGCCGGGAAACAAGTAATCAATTAAGCGATGGGCATAAAACGTTTTACATACTTCGAGCGGTCAGAATGCCACGTTCGCACTTGCGGGTCACAGTGTCAAAACTCTCCAGACTCACGGACTGAAAACTGAACTGCCTCCTCCTCTCTCAAACTCTCTCTCCGGGACTGCACTATAATTTTGGCAGTATTGTTCAGCCGATCTTAAAACATGACGTCATTTCGTCAATTCGGTGTATTTCATTGGCTATCAGAGCCGAAAATGAAGTCGGCATATTCCGTGACTACGACTTGTGCCATATTGGCCAGTTTACAGACAAAACACAATCGTTCGAAGAAAATCTCACAATACATCAGCAGAAGTGTTGTCCAGGAAACGAAACCGACATATTCTTCAATATCTGCACCTAGAAACGGCTCGTTGTGAGATTAATGCAAAGTAATTATTCGAAACTAGGTCGAACTACTTCATATCGCGTTCAATAAACGGAGTGACGCGGAACTTTCAGTCATTCTCTTATTTTGCGCAGGGGTGTTGTAATGCACAGCTTATTGCTTGGGTATATGGCACCTCTGAAATTACCCATAAGCCAGTTCGATCAGCATCGCAAGACTTCCCTGTTTAAAAACTCGAAGTATGTGCTCATATTTTCACATCATGATCAAAGTTACTTTATCTCGTTAAATTCTACCCAAAGAAAATAAATTAAGACCCTTTAAACATGCCGTCAATGCCAGATGTTGAGTTTTATACAGCTGTAGATCAGGGCTCTGGGTGCATATATCATGTTTCCATACACTTGATGCACCCAACAGCAAAAACAAAGCCTCCTTGAACAACCTATCTTTGTACAGGTACATGTAACTCAGAAAATACCATTCTCTCTCAAAAGAAAACAATTCGCGCCAGGGAGGCCTTTTTTTATTAAGCTAATTTTGTTATGTAGGGGCCTACTTAGATTCAATAATTGTCACGAAATTTCTTTGATTATATCTTAATTGCAACAATGCTTGTTCCTCAAACCTGACATGCTTGAGATATGTACATGTATAACACACTTTCATTTGAGAGTCCAGACATTCCACCATTCATGTGAACAAATTGTACTCAACATGGAATAATTAAATTCACACTACCAAATAGTTCACCAGCTGTTAGTTTTGAGATCCATTTCTACAGTATCAGTACTGTGTTACTGTCTGTAGCAGTTGAAACCCAGTAAAACTTAAACAATTAAAACCAGTAAAGAAATGTGTCTGTTGATTAACAGAAAATATGGTATGGAGATTTGAATGAGTAAACTACTAGACAGCTAACAGCTAACAACTACTAGACAGCTAACAAAATGTCCCAACACAAGCTGATAAATTCCTTGGGTGGCTTGCAGGATGGCTTTGTTTCACCCTCAGTAAACTTTTATCATTGTTGCTCATACAGACTAATCTGAAGGATGATACCACATCTTTCTTTGTTCTGCTGAGTTATTGCACCAGGCTAACTTAATTGGTTGATGTAGGATATTTCACCACCAGTGGGCAATTTGACCTAAATTTGAAGCCTGATGTGGTCTGTGATGAAATGTTTGGATGTGAAATAGGATACACGTTAAAGGCCACAGTTTACATATATCTATAACAATATACTGAATTGTGTGTATTAAGGATGGCAAGTTGGTAATAGCAGTGTAGATAAATGCACTAACAAATGATGGAAAATTAGCATTTCCTATTTCATTGTCCCACCACGTTTTGTACTGTGTTATATATACGGTGAAACATACAGCCAAGGGTTCCCAATGGGCATGACAGTGCACTCGCTGAGCCATCAATAAATAATTAAAAAAATAATTATAAATCAAATTTTCATCAGAATTCGGTCAGCTCAGAACTTGCTGGTAACAATGCCCTAATGCACGTTCATGTCAGAAATCAAGGTTCTAATATCAACGGTTCTCCTTATTTTGCCGACGAAAGGATTCAGATGGACTGACTGACTGACTGACTCACTGATTACCGGACAATTTGCGATCTGTAGCCTACTTCGTAGAAATAACGAAACATAGTCGGAATTGTTTATCGACCACCCGGGAAAAACGTTACTAATTTTAACTCGTCTACTTTTCATTTTGAACACTCTGAAACCAGAAAACAATGGGTGATTTTAACATTGACCTTTTCAAAATCGAGAACCATGGTCCTACTAAGGAGTTTTTCGAAATTATGAAATCCTTTTATTTTTTCCCTAAAATTGCCAAACCCACCCGAGTTAAATCCCATTCTGCGACAATAATAGACAACATTTTCACTAATTTCCATGAAGATGACCCGCGCTCCGGAATCATATATCTCCGACATTACTGATCATTTCCCTATCTTTCACACAACTACTAGTTGTTCTCTACCCGCAGCCAAACATTCAATAAGCAGTTTCAAATCGCGTAAAATAAGCTCCGATCAAAAACTCTTTTCACGGGGAAGCTGAGAGACATGGACTGGCAATACATTACCAATGTCTACGACGCTAATAGCGCTATGGACATCTTTCTAGATCATTTCAACGGTATCAACAACGAATGCTTTCCTATAATAACAAAACATAGAAGTACTCATAACGTTTCAATATCTAAACCCTGGATAACCCCATGTATCCTTCGTTCAATCCAGGAAAAAGCAGATTATACAGGCTACATGTTTCGAACAAAAATTATGATACAACTCGTGAATACGAACTATACAGAAACAAATTGATTCATACTCTCAGATTGGCCAAGAATAGATATTATGAACAAAAATTCAATGACTCCTTCAATAATATCAAGGAAACATGGAAAATTATAAATGGGTTATTGGACCGTAAGAAATGTAGCTCTCTCCTCCGTGTATTCACCCCCAATGGTAAGGATATAACTGCTGCTGCAGAAATTGCCACCCACTCCCCTTTCCCTACTACTCCTCATTGCGCATGCGCACGCCTACTACCGCCAGTCTGGCTCTACCCGATACGAGCTGTGATAGGATACCACTCATGTTTGGATAAGCCGGAGGCTAATGGTTTACCTCCTCCTCCTGCTTCTCCTCCTGCTCCTCCTCCTTCTCCTCCTCCTGCTCCTCGTTCTTTTTCTTCTTCGCACACAGGTAGCCTCCGCCTTCTTCTTCTTCACACAGGTAGCGAGAGCGAGTATGGCCACCCCTCCCCAAACGCACTCCTTTGCATTTCCGAATCTCCCCTTTCTCTACTACTCCCCGAGTAGGCAGGCGCATATCACTCCCAGTCTGACTCTACTTCACGAGTGCTTCACAAGGAAACCTCGCACCACCAATTCTGACCAATATTGGACCATCTCGACACCAAAACCTTTTGCCACTGCGCATGCGCAGATGGACGGTATTTCCAATACACACATCCAATCGAACCAATCGGACCAATATTGGCCCACCTCGACCCCAGAATGTCCACATCAGGCCTGCCTATACACTACGCATGCGTCATCAGAACTGTTCGACAAAAGTCACCCAATGGCCACGAGACCCTTCCTATCGTGTTCTATATGGTGCCACACCTCATACCGCAAATGTCCATGCGTGGGTTGCCCATTAGGTTTAACATTGAAATAACTGAACCACACGGCCTGATTTAGGGGCAGATCACTCCTGCTGGACCGTCACGTGACCGGAAGTGACCTTTGACCCGGACGTGACCTTTGATCCGGAAGTGACTTCATCCATGACGTCATAGTGACGCAACGCCACCATCACCCTCCCCATATTTTTTACTAACGAATTTGCTCTCTTCCTACTACTCAGGTAAATGTTCAAGGTCACTATGGACTGAGGAATCAATGAAACATTTAACTGCGATGTGCTAGGTACCAAGATTGAGGTCAAAAGATCAAAAGACATCAACAACTCATGAGAATATAGAAGCCAAGATAGTGCCAATTAGGCCCTTGATTTGTCATCGTTCCATCTCCGCACAATTATGAAAATAGTGAAAATGGCACCTAAGATTCATTCACCATCGCAATTGTTCGAGGCTGTTACTTCACGAAAAATGTAATTCTGCAGTTTTTGAAAGCAACAAATCGGCTTTGTTACCTTCTCACACAAAGGAGTTTTACGTATTTAAACGTCACATATCCTTTAGAAAAACAGTCAAGCGCTCAATTTCAAACATAAGTCGACGTTGTTTCACGCGACACTTTAAAGAATGCAATTGGCTAATTTCCCTGTTTGAAACGCTGTTGTTTTGTGCAAAGTTGAAAAATACATTTTTTGCTTGGCAAGCGTGACACGCAGCAAGAGGGACTTTTCTCGGATAAACACCACACCAAATGTGGACTTGTTGCTTCCTGGGGAGGTTCCAATTGACAGGGAGTTGAAATAAACCACATTAAACGTTTGTTTTTTTCAGAGCGCCCAACTAGAACATTGTCATATACTATACGAAAAGAGGGCGCGAAGTGCAACCATGGGGAAGCCATTCCAAAAACCATCAAACAGTCCTAATTGAAAATGAAGGTTGGTTCTTTGGAACATTTGCATTAAGATCGAACGGTCAATTATCATATCTGTGAGGCCATTAATGGATGTACCCATACTAACGGATTTCACTGAGGCAGACGACAATGGAAAGCTTTTCTGGATTGCTAGATCGGGAGATTCTCTTTCGGTTATCCGATACCTCATCTATGGGAGATGACAGCCTACGGAACTGCCGAGTGAACCTTTCACGGAAATTAGGAATAAGGGATGACTGCAGCTTGCAGCCGGTGCGTCTGGCAGTAGCGGTGCGTCTCCCAGGAGTGCGCCTCCCAGTAATCAAGGGACACAACTCTGCACAGTACTTTCCGCCTATTCAAACTGCGACCATAATATTTACACAGCTGTAACATAAAATATAATCATTTTTTTCAAATGCCATAAGTTAGCGTGCTGTTGTTGTTTTTCTATTTGCTTATTCTACTTTCCAGTAACACATAAATGGCACACAATACATGTATTTAGCGCGAATTATTTTCCCAATAATTTATCATTGTATTGCTGCACACACAAATCTCGGTGCGTCTCCCAGTAATGCCGTGTATGGAGCATTGTATTGCTGCAGTCACAAATCTCGGTGCGTCTCCCAGTAATGCCGTGTGTTTAGCATTGTATTGCTGCAGAGACGAATCTCGGTGCGTCTCCCAGTAATGCCGTGTGTGTAGCCCCTTCTCGAAATTAGTGAGCAGCACAGAAAGGTATCTTTTACTATACAGAAAAAGGAAATTCTTGATTGTGTCAGCTGGGTTCGATCGTTGTTTTATGATTTTGCCGCCGGTGTTGGATGATCATGATCGTGTCCTACAGTGCGAGTCAGTAATACAGTTTGACATTCAGATATAAATATAGGCTACCCAACAAATTCATATTGTAGTTGACTAAAATCACGAAACGCAAATAATTGCTCGTCTACTTCCAATCTCGAAATTCTCAATGAAGAATTCAAGGAACTTCCAATCTATTCAAATTTATCAGGTGAACACCAGTAGTATAAAAATCACCGATCTTGTCATATTTTTGTGGGTATGGCGCAAAATGTGGCGTAAATGTGGGTTGATGAGGCCACGGCGCTTGGCCTTTGACCTAGGACATGGGGTTGCTATGGCAATGTGAAGAATAGACCACTTGCCTAATATATGCAGAACACATTTAACGCATGCGCGCTGAGCCACTGGGTGGAAGCTCCTTCAGCTTGGATCTGTATTGAGCTTTGGCCTCATGTCGGTGTAAGAGCAAAACAACAACGCATATTGTGAATTTTATGGCAGAACATAGATGGAGTATATGATATCGAAAATGTGTATGATTTTCAACACGAACAGTAACATTGCAAGGCACTTTTACTGCCCTCCAAGTCAACGTCATAAAGCCGACACGTCACGGAACGAAGCGCTACGTCGTACCAATGGCTTTGTGACGTTGCGCCTCAGCGTTTGATTTCCACCCAACTAGACTCGTACCTTGCCCCCAGACTCAGATCTCTGTGAGTCTGGGGGCAAGGTACGAGTCAATCACCCAAAGACGTTGCGAGCATGCGCGACTCACAGAGACATCTGGTGGCGGAAATAAGCCTATAAACGAGTGGTTACTAGACTGGCCGCCGTCGTCTGATAACGGTGGGCCGATTGACAAGCTTAGCGATAGCGGGTCACGCGCAGTGGATGGGTACTAGTCTAAAGTGGTTACGTGACGGGACGGATGTAAAAATCAGGATTTTCCCCGGAACCTTAAAACGCGGAAACACGGACTTTACACCTAAACCTGGGGGGAACCCCACTCCAGTGGGTCTAGATGGGCCAAAAGTTGTCTTAACACGTCGGCGAAGGTGTCAACGTGAAGCCGAATCGATGCCGATAAAAGGCGGAAAATTGACTTTACGCCCAAAACTGGGGGAAAACCCATCAAATGTGTCCAGTTAGACCCTATTTGGTCTACATGGGTCGGAGAGGGTTCATATTGAAGCTCTTGGCATGCAGAGGACGTTTGGGAAGTGATGTCAAGGCGTGCATGCGCAGTCGAAGCATATTAGCGAAAGCGAATATTTTTAAGTACACAGGGGAGTGTTTGAACGATTGATGGGCCATATCTCATCCAAATGTAGCGTACAGGGTGTCGACTTGAAGCGCTTGCTGTGTAGAGGAGGTTGGATTGGTTTGGGCGGGAAGTAATGTCATGGTGCACATGCGCAGTCAAAAGTAATGGCGAAATTGGACAGTTTGGGGGTGCGCAGGGGCGTCTTTGGTTCCAATGGGCCATACAGGGTGGCATCTTGAAGCGCTCGTGGAGTAGACTACGACTGAGAAGGTTTGCTAGGGACGTGACCTGATTGGTGACGTCACGAGTAGCAGAGAAAGAGCAGAGTAGCTCCAGTGCGCCCCTGAGAAATGCCTATCCACACCTTAATACACTAACCCATATGAGTGTGCATGCGGACCTTGGGGCGCACTATGGAGTTGAGTGATGGCCGTCTTAGGGCTCCATGATATACGCACGAGTTACGGCCTACACGGGTTCATTTTGAAGCTCAAGGGAGACAACTTTTATCGACAACTGGTGTCCTAGGAATAGAGAATCTATACCCATACACAATTTAATCCTTTTGAGGGTGAATTATGGAACCCACCGCCATAACGCTCTCAACACCTACTAAACGCATCCAACGTCCGTGTTCACGCAGTTGGGAGTACGACCCCCTCCCACGCACACACATTCCAGTATACTTAATGTCTTGACGCCTTGACACAGTCAGATAAGAGAACTGAACAAGAACAAGATTAACAACAACAACAAGAACAACAACAACAACAACAACAATTACAGGCCAATCATTTTATCATATGCTCCATCAAAACACACTGAAGATGGGGGAGCCGTAATGGGTGTGTTTACAGTTCTCGTATGCTCTTGTATTGTCCAATCAGAACCCGGCCGCTCCAATCTCCGACAGCTCTTGTCCAAACCGAACCCGCCCGTGCCAATCTTTGACTGTTCTTTTCCCACCAGAAGCCGCTCGTGCCAATCTCCGACTCCTTGTTCGTTTGGCCTAAGATTGTTTGGTCTGTCCCCGCATTTTGATCGCAGTTCCCAGGGCCTCGGTGCTTGGTAACCCCATATCATCCTTCAAGTGACGCTTGGTCTTCATGATGGACCTATGAGTTCTTCATTTAAAGTAGCAGCAGGCTATATTGTTCATAGATGGCCAGGCTATATTGTTCATAGATGGCCCTGACTGTTTTCCTGATGTACCAGAGCATTTCGATATAAGCCTGTTGCAAGTTATCCTGCGCGATCACACAGCGAGTGTATTAATGGCGCCTGTCACAATATGATCCCAAAAGGTAGGTACCCTTTCTTTCTCACTCAGACTTGAAAGTGATTTTTAGTAAATATGGGAAGGATGAACAGATGGCATACGGCAGTAATTTTGTGAATCAAAACCCCTTGGGAGTTACCCTGAAAAATAGTTTGATTCGTCCATCAAAAATACTGACTGTTCTTTTTCCACCAGCAGCCGTTCGTGCCAATCTCCGACTGCTCTTGCGTCTCGCTCGTTTGGCCTAAACTTCTTTAGGCAGTGCTCGCATTTTGATCACAGTTTCCAGGGCCTCGGCGGGAGGTAACCCCATATCCTCCTTCAAGTGACGCTTGGTCTTCATGATGGATCTATCCGCCCTTCACTTAAAGTAACAGCAGGCTATACTGTTCATAGACCGCCGTGGCTGCTTTCCTGAGGTACGGGAGCATTTCGATGTAAGCATCTTGCAAGTTATCCTTCCCGGTGTCCTCGATCACGCAGCGTGGGTATTAATGGTACTTACGATCCCAAAATGTAGGTACCCTTCCTTTCTCACTCAGGCTTGACAGTGATTTCTGGTTAATATGGGAAGGATGAACAGATGGCATACTGCAGTAAATTTGTGAATCAAAAGCCCATGCTTGGGAGTTTAGCCTGAAAAATAGTTTTATTATTCCATCCAAAATATTGACTGACCTGTCTGTTTTATATACAGTATATTATATGTTGTTATCAATGAAAGCCAATAGGGCACGGTTTTTCGGGAGAACACTCTTCTGACAAGCAATGTGTAGTTACATAGGTGAAACTCTAAATCCAGCAATCCTCAGATCCGACATTCAATATTCAGCCGTCGTCCATAAAAGAATAACCGAAAGACCTATTCTTACGACAGTTAGCACCAATTCCCGATGTGTATGCATAATAAAAACACAGGATGGTTTCCCACATAACAAGAGAGAAGCGGTCAACAGTTTTCATTTTCATTCTATACATACAACCCTAACCACTAACCTGTATTCTTTGTCCAAGTTAATTCCCAAGTCGTTGCAGAGTACGTATCTGAGTCACGTTTTCATCGTGCATGTTCATATGAACACCATGGAGATGTAAAACACATGGTAATCAAACAAACGGTCTCTAGCCTCTGGTTAAGCGGAATTAGGCACAAGTTACAAAACGTAGCGCCAGAGATCTTGCGCGTTACGATCGTATTGTGCCGTCAGTGTGTGATATTTATCACATAATTTGAGAAACATTGAATGGACCTGTTACATGTGTGAAGCCAGAATTAATTTCTTCGATTCTGATCCAAATGCTGTGTTTCGTACTATAAAAAATACCCAAGTTTTATATTGTAAACGCTCAGAGTCAAAGGTAACGTAAAACAGCGCCGACGGACTTTTGAAATTGGGCTTTCGTCTGTTTTTGGCGTTTTCGTATACATTTCGGCATGTTTTTGTTCATTACCGGAGTATAAAATATGACACCTAAAACCAAATTGATATTGCGATGCAATGTCAAGGTAGATAATATAGCGAAATTGAGAACATTATAGAGTCGTTCTGGTTAAAGATGTCATGTTGTAGATGTATTATCAAACTCAATGCTGAAATGTATACTAAACACAGCAGTTTGCTGCAGAATTGAAGAAATTAATTTTGGGGTTCACAAACGGGACAGCTAAAGGAGTTTCGCCTATGTAAACGCTACTACATTAGTACTCGTCTGTGAAGTCAGGTTATACTCTGATGCATGGGTTTCTCTTATATGCGCAGCTAATGATAGAGTCCAGTTCGTTCTGCTACATTAGACTTTGTCATGTCCAGCAAAACCATTGATCGGTCGAAATTCAAATTATACAAATATGTTCGTCTTCCAGTCAATTAACCACAGTCACGCTGATCCGCAATCAGCAAAGCCCTGCAAAAATCCTTTTTTTTTTCTTGAAACCCCCTAAACACAATACTCAATAGTTTGTGTATAGCCAATGTCCAGCAAAAATACTATCAAATTCAAGACATACATGTATATTGTGCACAAAGTAGTCCTATATACGTCTTGCCTTAAAGAGTTTGCTGCACTTGCCTGGGTTTTAATTGCACAAAATTGAAGTTAATCATTTAACAATAGAGCTGTGCCGAGAGCACCGGCATGGCACATGCCTCCCAATGGTTCGTTCTTCCACTCTGTTTCATATCTCTTCAGTATGTGCGTGTTCTTTAACTATTGATGACTGGTGTAAATATGGATAAAATTATCCTACTTTTTTCAAGAAATGTATGATAATTTTAGTAACTTCAGTTATCATTTCCCATAGGCTAAGAGATTGGAAAGAGTGGAAGAATGAAATGCTGTGAGCCACGTCTCAGTGCATGTGTTGGTGCTGTCGGTGCAGCTGTATTATTAAACGATTAGCTTCAATTTTGTTCTTTGTTGACTTGCCTGTGCCAATCATAAATCTACCGTTGGCCGTTTCTGAGATTCCTGCTTTCAAATTAACGTTCGAATAGATTTGTTCCTCGCTGCTTCATACAAAATGAAACTGTCAAGGACGTCCTTTCGGACGTGTATGTCTCCGTTCCAGATCCAATTATAAATATGACCATTCTAGATAAGAATTCAGCTGTGTTGCAACGCAGAGGGAAATTATGTGGTTGGTGAAGTGGTAGCACTATTTAGCTGCAATATAAGGATTAGCAGTAGTAGAAGGGCAGATAAAGGCCCGTTGACCTCTCTGGGCCAGATGTCGTGACCGTTATAGTTCTAGCAAAGGTCACGTGACAGGAAGTGACTCTGGGAGTGTATTCCTCCGCGATGAGGCGGTCATTTGGCATCAGACTACAATTAATCACTTCGGGTTCAGTGCCCACGACCTACCTACATGTTTAGAAATTTGAGAGCAGATCTTTATGGATTTTATGAGCTGCGATTTTTCAGCATTTCTGATACATCTGATATTTCAACTTGCAGATGAGGCTTCAAACTGTACTTCCTGGTGTTGATTTGGGCCACTTTGGGAAAAGCATGGTGGATGGAGACATGATCAGTGAAGGGTGAGAAGGCTCCCTGTTTACAAATTGAATGACATTCTGTAGCACCAATCAGCTGTCAGTGGCGGGAATTTGAAATTTCCATGGTCAACATGATCTGTCAAGACTTCCACTGGTAATGTCCCACAAGGTAAATATTGACATGCCAGGTGGATTTATACATTGTGAATTTTCTGGATTTTTGCCGATTTTTAACGCTAATACATAACAAGTAACGGAATTAATAGTGGGCTGGTGCCTGACACCTGACATTTTCACATTTGACCAGAGAACTTTAAATCGTCACTGCGGTTACAGTTTTGACTTGATCAACCCATTTTTTTCCAGGCTGACTCATGAACAACGTATAAATATTAGAGTTGTTTCAAATTTATGTTATTAAATTATTAATAAAATAAAATAATTTTTTTAATTAATTTTAATCAATTTTTTAATTATTAAAATTAGTTTTTTTCTTGCTAAATGTGGTTGAAATAAACATCATACTGATAATGCTGGGTAACATCTCTTGTATTGTCATGCCATTTCTGCGACAAAATTGAGACCTTTTTGGAGCAAATATAGGCAAAAAATGACTGATTTGTCAGTACAGGGCCAAATAATCAATGCCAAATATGACGAGGTTCACTTAACACAACTGGTAATTATGAGCATATTAACTTAATTATGAGCATATTAACTTTCAAGATACAATAAAATGTAAATGGAAGAAAGGAAATTCACATAGATACAATTACATGCTTTTTTTCAAAATCTAGACCTCAGTTCAGATTTTCAATGCTTCAATCATTTATGCATAAATTCACTTTATATCAGTCTAAAACTACATGAAATTAATAATAATCATATCACCTGTAAAAACTCAGATGTTTATTCCACACACAAAGAATTTCCAACCGGGAATTATAAGCGCCTGATAAGAGTCCCCGTGTCACTTCAATGAGAATTGGCTTCCTAGTCACGTTGATGTTAATGTACGCCCCAGTCGCTTCGCCTGAATCACAGGAAAGGTCCGAGAATGCGTGGACAACGTCTGGTCATCTCCGGCGATGTCGGGAGGGCAATTACCTTGCCCCAGGCACCTCAAGGTTGTAGCAATACATACAGCGAGAGAAGGGAAATCCCCAAACATAGTAATACATAGCCTATGCAGCGAGATAGGGGAAATTCCCATGACACTGGTGGGATTCGAATCAGCATTGCGCGCGCACCAACGGCTGCCACGTTGTTATCGCAGCCACGAGTCGGTACATAATAGGAAAGGTTGAAAATATCATGTTATATCTTAGGTACTAAAGGGCGGATCCCCGACATATACTTCAGCACTGTGTCCAACCTAATGGCAAATAGGGAATCACTCATAGACATTGTTCTTGTGGTATACCGTATCGAGTGTGGTACCTCATTTCTCTAGCCACAACTGTTCCTATCAATAATACCTTCGGATGATAGTCACAAATGGCGTTCATTGATCTCCGTGTGCTATAACCCGTACCGTATAAAAGTTCATTTTGATGCTCCTTACCTGTTATTTTCGGGAAGCTGGTTCCACGCTTGTCGCTTTTATTAAAGTTTCCGGCGCTGGTGATCAGCTGTACACGAGCCGTTTGCGCATCGACCCTGATCTTCCCCATGTTACGGTAGACGCCATATTGTGTAACTGCGCATGTGTAAAGGCCCAAATACACGCAATATGGCGTCTACCGTAACATGGGGAAAGTCAGGGTCGATGTGAAAACGGCTGTTGTACAGCTGATCACCAGCGCCGGAAACTTTAATAAAAGCGACAAGCGTGGAAAAGAAGGAATTAGCTTCCCGAAAATAACAGATAAGGAGCATCAAAATGAACTTTTATACGGTACGGGTTATAGCACACGGAGATGAATGAACGCCATTTGTGACTATCATCCGAAGGTATTATTGATAGGAACAGTTGTGGCTACTCATTTCTCCTGTCTCACGCTGTACAGTACGATGGGAGGAGCCCTCGAGGCCACTGTACATGTGTTGTGGGCGTTTTGGAGTAGAGGTGGACAATCCCTTGTCCTAATGGGCCGTGTGGGGGTATCAGTCTGAATCCGACTGGACTGGTGTGTAGTTGAAATGCCGTCCATCTGCGCATGCTCAGCCGTAGAGTAATATAGAAAGAGCATTTGAGTGGGCATGTTGGGGTAGAGATGAACATTCCATGTTCCGAATGGGTCGTGTGGTGTATCAGTTTGAAGTACTCGTAGGAGAGAGTCAGGCTGGACTGGTGTGTAGTGAAAATGCTGTCCACCTACGCATGCGCAGCCATGGAGACCTATAGAAAGAGCATTCGAATGGACGTTCTGGGGTAGAGATGCACCATCCCATGTCCGAATAAGTCATGTGGGGTGTCATATAGAAGCACTCGTGGGGAAGAGTCCGACTGAACTGAACTGGACAGGTGTGTAGTGGAAATGCCATAAATCTGAAAAATATGGAAAAGTGCATTTGATTTGACATTTTGGGGTAGTGATGGACCATACCTGGTCCTACTGTGTCGTGTGGGGTGTCATTTTGAAGCACGCGTGGAAGAGCATTCAACTGGCATGGTGGTTTTGTCCAGTTTCATAACTCTGCGTATGCGCAGTCGGGCAGTACTATAGAAAGAGGGCATTTGAATTGTTGGGGTAGAGGTGGAGTAGAGTCGGACAGGGAGTGATATGCGCCTGCGCACTCGGGGAGTAGTAGAGAAAGGGTAGTTTTGGAAGTGCAAAGGAGAGATCGGGTCGGGTTTGGAAAGACCGGGTCGTGTTCTGCCAGACTATGTGGTAGAGTTTCCTCAGCGTATGTGTGTAGGTGTTTGGAGGAGGAAAAAGAGAAGCAGAAGGAGGATTGAGGTTGAGGAGTGATCATATAGCGTCATACGTGAACCATTAGAGTCAAATTGTATCCATCCTTATGTTTTAATGCAATGACGTACTAAAAAACAACAACAAACATCTTGTGTATTATGCTTTTATTATCTCCTCCATCACAGCACACCCACGCTGGAGGAGTTGCGTTGGGTGTGTAAGGCGTGGTCTATGGAAGTATCAGACACATAGTCGGCTGCTCTTGTCCAGTCAGAAGAAGCCTTTTGAGAAAATTCAATCTTCGGCCATGGTCGCTCTTGTCCATTCATCATTGGGCAGTCCAGGATACTGTAACGGCAACATGTCCTGGAATGCTGTTTACACATTATGATCGCATTTCGCAGGGCCTCGATGGGCGGTAGCCCCATATCTTCTTCCAGGCGACGCTTGGTCTTCATGATGGACCTATGTGTGGGGTCGCCTTTCATTTCAAGAGGCAGCAGGCTATACTGTTCATAGATTGCCAGGACTGTTTTCTAATGCAGGGACGTCATCGCACGCCTATGGGCTCATCTGGTGGTGCTGCCTGCACCCTATAGCTTGTAAGCTATAGGGTGCACCAGGGTACCGGTGGTACCATCAGGTGATCCCATAGGTGGGCATTGATGACACTTCTGGTGATGTCACTTCCATCAAAGGTCTAGGGCCAAAGGTCAAAGCATATGCGTGTGATTGGATGGTCGACAATGTTTTAAGTAGGTACGATAGGGCATTGAGACGGGCGTTAAGGCGTAATGATGGGAATCACTGCATTTCGATGACTTAAGTGTCCGTTCCATGGGATATTTAGTCCTGTCTGAGCTATTTCACTAGGGCGTTGAAGTGTTAAGTTAGGCATTGGCAGGTGATACTCTGTTACGTCCATAAAAGCAAGCGTATCCCAAAGACATGTACATTCGACGTTCATTCATCAACATGGGTTATCCATGTCCTGAGTGCGAATACAAACGTCTAGTCCGTCATTCATAACTCAGCCGTCGTCCATTAAAGAATATCCGCGTCCATAATCCAAAGACCTATTTCATATCCCTGTAACAGTATTAGCACGAAATTCAAAAAAGACAATCATAGTATACATAAACATAGGCTAGTTTCCTGCAAGAGAGAAGCGGTCAACAGTTTTCAATGATGCCGACAAGACATCATGATGTTCCAAAAATATAAAATCCGTATCGCTGATCAGTATTCTTAATCCATAATAATCGTTGTAAAGTTGTCATCTAGAGAATGATGTATCTCAGTCACGCTTTGATTGTGACTTCATATGAGCACCACGAGGATCTTGAAGTACATGGATTCATACGGCCCCTAGCCCCGGGTTAAGCGGAATTAGACACAAGTTACGAAACGTAACGCCATAGATCTTGCACGCTACGTTCGTATTTTTCTATCAGCATGCGATATGTATCGCCAAATTTGAGAAACTTTGAGTGGAGGCGCTTGGAGGAATAGCCCTGTTTTATAAGTTTCTGCAACAATGTTTTGTGACGTTGATTGAAATCGTCACAATTAACACAGGATCTAGCAAATGCTACTAAGCGAGATATGTATACGCCATATGCAGGTCCCACTGGAATATTACTGTCCAGAAAGTGGATAGTTTACGATGTCGAAATTGTAATCATCTCTTTTGTCATAAAGTCGACGAGAGAGAATGCCCGCTTCATTTTTATAGAGATAGAGATCTAAATAAGATGTGCCTGTAGGGCTATCTGTAGTTTCCTTCAAATCCAGTGAAGGTGGATATATATCCTTCACTGCGTCATTTATATAGCGATTATCCACAGCGAGAAGGTCGTCTATATAGCGTTTGGTGAATGAGAAGGAACGGGCTTTGAATGGATCGGTTTTTGAAAGCGCCTGCATATAGTCATATTCATAAGAGAACAGATACATGTCAGCCAACAGGGGTGCGCAATTAGTACCCATTGGAATACCTATATGCTGTTGATATATTGTGTTGCCAAATTGAAGCCAAATTTAATGAGAAATTCAAGCAACTCTATAAACAAAGAAACATCCCATGAATGATATCTCTTGTATGTAGTAGAGCTAAAGAATGCTTTATGGCTTACGACATCAATATATCTACGATCAGTTTTCTTGAACACAGATACTATTAATGAACTTAGACGGTCAATAAGGTCCTGATGAGGGATTGTAGTATAGAGAGCCGAGAAATCCCATGTGGATACATGTCTGTACAGTATGTGACCTTTAGCATCAAGTTCCTCCGTAAGACATTTTGAGTTTTTTAATATCCACATACATTCAACGCCAGAGTTTTTAGAAATAGTGGCGCAATACCTTTCCCAAAATGCTTTTACCTCCTGAAGGGCCCTCGTCAATAGGGTTGAAAGAAGCTTGGTGGTGCAGCTTCTAGAACTAGCTATGAATCTAGCTTTGTATCGTGATTTATGCATTTTGGGAGTCCAGTATACTTTTGGCATGTCGTTATGATTGGTTGGAAGACAAATACCTCTTTCCCTGAGAAACGTTTTGTGATTGTTAAATAAATCTTCCAGAGTAACTGAAGTTTGGGAGTAAGTAGACGTATTTGATGATGATAGGTCTACACTCAATTCTTTAACCAGCACCTGGTAATAGTAATATTTACATATGAATATTATATTATTTGGAGCTTTGTCTGCTGGGACAATGACGAATTTCCTCTGGAGATTTGCAAGAACTTCTTGCGAATTGAGGTTTCTCAGTACTTGTTTTGCTTGGGGAAGAGTACTTCTGTCAATATGGTGGATTGTTTCAACGACCTTGCTTTTGGTGAGGTCCATCCAATCAGCGAGTACTGTAGGTTCAACTTCTTCTCGCTTCGACCAATCAATAACGTACTGTACCAATGCAGACAGGGCTATCTTCTGGTCAGCCTTCAGATTTATTCTTCTCGGCTCTCTATATTTAGGTCCTTTCATCAGGAGTAATTTCAGGTCCCTATCACTCCCCACATCAAGGTCACCAGTCACAACATGTTTGCATGGTGTATAGATAAAGTTTGACGATTCACAATCACAACTATAACCTCCTGACGTGTATAAATTCCAGTCAAACTCCCTGACAGCATTGGAGTAATTGAATATTTTGGTGCCTATAGATATAGTCAATCTGATTAAAACTCAGACTTAATAAACCGCTCCTCTATCGGACATGTCGCTGAGCTTAATCAGCGACATGTCCGATAGAGGAGCGGTTTATTAAGTCTGAGTTTTAATCAGATTGTAGATATAGTATACTTATATGAAATGCAAGGAGGTTCTGTGAACTTAAAATAGTTTGGTACAGCGTTGCGTACCTCTGGATCATTCAGGATTCGAGGTAAATTAATAATGTCCAGTTAGTTGAGTTTCAAGAAAAGCCGATCTTGAGATGTTTCGATTATGTTCACTGGACGATACAACCGAAAATACGCTATATCTTGACATACTTTACTGATTTTTGGTGGTATATTTCCTGAAGACGCAGATTGTTGTATATCTCTGGCTATTCGATCTAAAGCTCTCAGAGGTAAGGCATACAGAACTGTACGTAAGCTATGTATACTATTGGGTGTGTTAGATAAACCCACTAAATAATTTAAAGTGATATGATCGTGAATCATCGAACTATTAAACTTTCGCCAACCATGGCTGCGATGCCTCCGTTGATGGGGTTTAAATAGTTGCGTAATGTTGGATATATTTGAACGGCGGTTTGTAGTATTGCCGAACCCATTGTCAATATCATTTAAACCAAATGGAAACACCGACCCAAGTTCTAGCATCCAGAATAATTCTCGCTCTCGGATTTTTCTCTCAAATCCAAAGGGGGAGTCATTGGTAGATGGATAGACAACGTCTATGATCTGAATACTAAAGTTATCCCAGCCATGGTCAGGTCCAGAAAAATGCTTACCTATGAGCAATTGTTTTTTCTTAACGGATTTTCTGTGACCGTTCACCCTAAGATGGAGTCTTTGGGTAGTCTTGCCAACATACTGTTGACCACACTTCTTAGAGGAAACTAAATAAATACAGTTTGTAGTAGAACAATTAAGAGCAACATACGAGCTAACAGAATATGAGTTACCAGTTAGCGCGGAACTAAATGAAGCTGAAGTATTAAACAGTGGACACGTGAGACACCCACAATGTCCACACTTAGAAATCTTGAAATTAGTACATGCACATTCACCAGACACTATTATATGATGCGACACCAGAAGAATATACATGCGTATGAAGGCACCTAGGCACAATAATCCAATGTAGATGCTGAGAGCGTACCAGCTGATTCTGAGAGTTCACTGACTGATACCGATACAGAGACTGCTGAGAGTCTATCTACAGACAGCTCACTTGCTGATAGTCCGGCTACGTCACAGGGAAGTTGGAGTGAGGGAAAACACACCTTTTGGGATCGTATTGTGACATCAGCTATTAATACCCACGCTGTACTTGCAACAGACTTACATCCAAATGTATTCCTGCATCAGAAATACAGCCAAGGCGATCTATGAACAGTATAGCCTGCTGCCTCTTGAAATAAAAGGCGACCCCATGCATAGGTCCATCATAAAGACCAAGCATCACCTGGAAGAGGATATGGGACTACCGCCCATCGAGGCCCTGCAAAATGCGATCATAATGCACCAACAGGTGTTCCAGTACATGTTGCCATTACAGTATCATGGACTGCCTGACACTAAACAAACAAGAGCTACCATAGCCGAAATGGCGGCTTCTGATTGAACAACAGCAGCTCGCGATGCATCTGATACACACCATACTATTGTGTGAACACACCCAATGCGGCTCCACGCAAGATGTTTGTGGTGTTCTCTCATCTGTCATTGCGTTAAAACATAAGGGGCGGATACAACCTCACTCTAATGCTTCACATACGACGCTATATGATCACTCCTCTTCCTCCTCCACACACCTACACACATACGCTGAGGTAACTCTACCAGGTAGTCGGACAGAACATGGCCCCCCATCTCCCTAAATGCGCCCCTTTGCACTTCCGAAACTGCTTTTTCTCCACTACTCCCCGAGTGCACAGGCACCTCCAATCCGACTTCCACGATAATCCACTCGTCCCATTTGGGCCAGGGTGGTCTACCTCTACCCCATCACATCCACTCAAATGCTCTATTCCTATACTACTGTCCTACTGCGCATGCATAGAATGAAGAAACTTAACAAAATCACCAGGCCAGTTGGACGCTCATCCACACGTGCTTCAAAATGACACCTCAAACGACCCATTCGGACCAGGGATGGTCCTCCTAGTCTCCAAAACGTCCACTCAAATGCCCTTTTTTCACAATTCCCTGCCTGCGCATGTGCAGATTGACAGCATTTCCACTACACACCAGTCCAGTCAGACGCTCCGCCACGAGTGCTTCAATATGACACCCCACACGACCTGTTCGGAACAGGGACAGTCCATCACTACCCCAAAACGTCTCATTTCCACGTGTTGCCATCGTCAAACTTTTCGAAAGCGTGGTTTATGGCTGTCCATCATTATGGTTCACGGAAAATTAGGGAGCTTTCCATTAACAAAATTTGTTATTTGTTTAGCGCATTTTAAACAGCTGGTTTTATAAAACCGAAAACAGTTGTATAGCGAGGAACAGGATTATGGAATATTCCCCCGACTATAATACCAGCAGAATATTCCACAACATAGAAAGGAATATTTCGTACCATGCTAAGGAATATTCAATACCATGCTATGGAATGAATTCAGGGAATAGTCCGCTGGTGCCAGTCGGGGAAATATTCCAAAACTTGTTAAAGGTTCTTTTTTTAAGTATAATTGTTGACTCGGATGTGTTTGTGTGCACATATATTGCTCACAAGAGGACCGATACTATACCATACATCCATAGCACTTACTCTTTCTGATAAAACTCGACCTTGAACATACAGCGATACCCATGTGCAGGAAATTATATAACTGAAGCGGATATTTAAGATGGAATTGTCTGGGGGAAAGTCTCAGTAGCAGTTGACATTCAGAAAGGTAAAAAGATAGATTAGAGATATTCTAATCCTGTAGACAATACAGTCCGACTTTACATACACACACACTTACACACCAGCCAAAACGGTCTTAGTTTATGGCAGAGTAATGAAAAGCGAAGGATAAATGACGAACTCTACTGTCTGATTATATATATATAATGCCTTTACTTATTGTGGTGGTTAAAATGATTCTAGTGATGTAGTCTTCTAACCGACATAGAGTCCAGATGCATGATTGAGATTGGATTTCTAATAATTAGATCTGCCTTGGAAACGGTACAGACAGTTTTTGGATAAACATTTATTTCTGCCTCCGTTGATGGACTGAAGAGTACATGAACCTATAATAGACTACAAATCCAATTTTATCGGGATGATCTGAAACTCCCAAATGAGTGGGACATTCAGAATATAACAAGAAAAAAATAACTAGACAAAAATTTATTACCGTAAGACGAACATTTAATACCGTACCTGGCTCGATGTTAAATTAGCTTGTTTAACAGTTTCATTTCTCATCGTGGAAAACTCTACATTCTCCAGAATTTTTTTACGATTTGATAATCACGGTAATGGTAAAGAAGCTTGCATATATAAGTAATCTATACAAATGTTTTCTTGGTTTGGTATAGTTTGGCTTCTTAGAATTAGTTCATATAATGTCGGCAAGTACGACATTCCTTAGACGTCAGCTAGTACAACATTCGTTAGATGTCGGCAAGTATGACATTTTGTCAGACATTGGCAAGCATGACATTCGTAACGTTAGATAGATAGATAGATAGATAGATAGATAATTTATTTAAACAGGGTAAATACATCCTCAACCAAACGGCTGCTTTCCAGGACGGCCCTGTATCTCACAACTTTCACACATTAAAACACAATTTCAATAATATATACAATGGGGCATTAGAGTTCATTTGTACCTCGATGTCATCAAGTACGACATTCGTTAGACATAGGCAAGTACGACATCCATTAGATGTCAAATATGACATTCAACTTCGACAAAGAAGACATTTATTAGATGTCGTCCAATGTCACGTTCACGAGTCCATAATAGCAAAACCCAAACATAATTCCAGGCATATATCAATATAGTCTGGGAAGACATTTTCAGTGTAGAATATCAGTCAGTCATTTACCAGGTGAGAATGCCAACGATAGACATTACACCCGTTTTTTCGTCATCAATGGTATTTGCTTGAAAGAGTTGTAAGTATCTTCAACCAAACATTAGTTCTACAGCAATAAAACGGATAACCATCAATAGCCTCGTACATGTATATGCGCCAACTGTCAAAGATAACCATATTCATCATCACACTTGAGACGCATTAGGTATCAAGTAATTTGAAGATTTTTTTTCAGTAAATGCACAACTTAGTACTGGTACCTTAACGCATAATGCAAGAAACAAGGAGTTGTTGGTACAATTTTTGAGGTTTTTATTGGTGAAGGTGTATACAGGCCAAGACACTGAAGTCACGGCTCCCATGCAAAAATCACAACTTCATTCAATGTTGAACAATCCTCCAACACTGCATCAAAACGTGGCATGGACATATACAACATCTTAACTCTTAATAGAAAAAAACACATATATCACAGATATATCTCTAAATTTGAGAATAACATTATGACCAGATGTTTATCATGAAGTCTAAAAAAACACAACATTCAGGAATATACACCCATGTCCTCTTTTTTTTTGTCTATAGATCTGATTGGTGGCGAGGCTGGGACAATTTGGAATGAATCCAAAACACAGATACATAAACTATGAAGAAGGGCGAATCACATGATGTGGGTGGACCAATCAGTAAGTCCCAATATCCTGCCAAATAGCTGGTTCACGTTCCAGTAATTACCATGCAGGGATATTATTCTGTCAGAGTTATTCCTGTGCTTATACATGGGTACATACATGATTTGCCACACTATACAGTGCAGAGTGTACTATTATGTAACCTTAGCAGCATTACCTGTATCAGCGAAAGCACAAAGTTTATTATCCACAGTTTGTGCAAGGTAATGATTTCCCTCCCTCAGTAATACATGTATTTCCAGCTATGAAGTTGCAAGAGGTGTATTAATTTATCACCCGTCTTTGCAGGATACTGATATAAAGTATATACAGACCATGCTTGGGACCAATTACTTGTGTCTGCTTTGACAAGCTTTTGGTTTATCGAGGTTTAAATTACTATAAATTTAACTCCTGTGACCTTGGATAATGTCAATATTTAGAGGTTGGTCAGTTTACTCAGCTATCAGTATTGTGTTGATCACTGGGGCATGACATGGCTGTACAGTAGGATATCGAGATCTCGACCAATTGAACTGAATAAATCGGAATAAATCTGGAATTACAAAATATGCACCAATACTCATACTTCAACAGAATTTGAATGCCAGTATAGTACGAATCAGTAGCTCAGTAGTTTCATAGTTTGAATTAATATTACACAGCTAGGGAAAGCATACCATACAAGTATGAGAATAGGTCTTCCATTAATGAGCAATTATAAAATAAGACTTTGTGCACTATATTTATATCACACACTGCAATCTTTGGATTGTTTGTATTGTCAACCTTCATTCCACCTTTTAAGATGTTCTGCTCATTTGGTTACATTCAATACACCACATACAAATAATATATTCAGGACGGATTAAACACATTGTTTATTTTTCATATGAGCAATTGACCGTTCATTGGTTTAATATTGTAACAGAAAATTATCTGAGCTGCAACGGGACGGATTATATGGGTGGGACGGATTTTTGAGCATTCATGTATTTTGGGTCATATCACATTAAAAATCTTTAAATATATTCTGTCATGAAGGAATCAAATATTTATGGATAAAATATGTAAACTCATAGATACACTTACACACCTTCCGCTGTACAACAACAGTATTTGGCATACATGTACTTACATGTACATGCAATAATATACCGTAATTATAATATAACAGAATAATAATTATCAACAATTAACAGATCACTCATATTTTTCAATATAATATCATTTCATATATGCTGGCACATCATACACTATGTAATGTAACTTTTAATGTTCAATATCATCACCTTATTAATGATAAACATTCTCACTATGGGTTTGCCATTACTCATTAAAATTGTGGCATTCCTTCATGATCGGGAGTCAGCTCTCCTACACTTGAACAAAAAAAGGGAGCTGCTTCAAAACATTGGTCATGATTCCATTACTCTGTAGTGCCACAGTGTCATTAGGGTGTCCACAGAGAATGACCATTGGTTTCTCAGTTTAGCAGCACCCTTTTAGCTAAGAGTGTAGTTATTCAAGCCCAACACAGATTCATTCTAATGTAACCGACGTTGGCCAAGACTAGCTATTCACCTGAGCACTTTATAACATCATGTATTCGGTAAAACAATTCTCAAAGGAAGCCGAAGAGCTGGGATAAGAATTCCAAGAAACATCGATCGAATCTGAGCAAATGTGAACATGGGTAAGAGACTAGCCTCTAGAATATTTTCTTTCTCAGGCGGATTTGAAAATTTAATTATGGAATTGTTTTCTCTGTTAGGAAAACTGGCAATAAGCTGGCACAGGAATCAGAAACATATTAGACATGCAGAGAACTGTAGACACGGTTACAGATGGCGGATGTAGATGTGTTTGGAGGCATGTGACCACTATCTGCAGCCTCCAGGCCACTCAATGTTCAGTAGTGTGTGAACTCTAACATAAGTGTCACTTTGTTCCTTTCTCCATTCTTTGACAATAACAACATTTCCTGTTACCACACTCTCAACAATGAATTCATAAGACTGGTAAAAAAATTGTTCTGAGAAATGTAAAATATATTAACATTGGCAAGATTCATGCTTCATTCTATATGCATATACAATTTTTTTTTTGCAATTTAGATAGTGTGTATATGTTTGCATGTTCATCCCATTAAGGAGTACATGCATTACCAACCCACCAGTGTGAGAGAACAATATAGACATCCTTCAAATACATACAGTACTGCAGTCAAACCTGCTCTTTCAACCACCTCTATTGAGCAATCACCTGTCTTTTAACGACCACAATATAAAAATCCCCCACCCTTGATGAGTTTTCCATGTTAAAGCAGCTATATACCAGGCCAGATAAGATAAGAGACCAATGTTTCAGACTGGTAAAACCACATTAGAAAATATATCTAAGCGACCCATGGTTAAATTATGATATTTACACCAAATACATGTATATATCGCTATGACGTAATTGTCTGATATGCCAAACTAATTTGAATGTATACTCACACCTGAGTGAGCGAGTGAATATGATTTAACGTCGCTTTCAGCACTATTTCAGTCATATCACAATGTTTGGTTCCTATTCCTTTTCACACTCGGAAACCACACAGGTAGGTAGGGTTCTATTCCTTTTCACAACCACGAACCCCACCTCACACCTGAATGCAGCTTCAGATCTATTATGCATACTTAATACATCTGAATGTTTGTTTACATCTAAATGCATGTACTCACACCATTTGCTTGCTTAGTTGTAAAAGCATATTAAGTCAGCAGAATATAATTTGACATTGCTTGCTCAGATCCAGGCCTCCGACTGGAGCTTTCCAAAAAAGTAGGACATTTTCAAAAAAAAAGTAGGACAAAATTTTGTGAATATATACAATTAAGAATTAACATGCAAAATGGTTATGTTTATCCTTGACTTCAAGCCAATCTGGGCGAGACTTCGTTTCTAATCTGTTATATATGTTGTTGACCCATACATGAAGGTATGCTCAGATATGAATGCATGTACTCATACCTGAACGTATGCTCAGATCTGAATGTATAATTAATACATGAAAGTATGCTCAGATCGGAATGCATACCCATACCTGAATTCATGCTCAGACTCATACATGAAGGTATGCTCAGAATGGAGTCAATATTCACACCAGAATGTATGCTCAGATCTGAATGCATACTAATACATGAAAGTATAATTTGATCCGAATGCATAGTCATACCTGAATTCATGCTCAGACCCGCATCTGAAGGTATGCTCAGATCTGAGTCCATACTCAACCTGAATGTATGCTCAGATCTGAATGCATACTAATACATGAAAGTATGATCAGATCTGAATGCATACTCACACCTGAACTCATGCTTAGATCTGAATGCATAAATAATCACACCTGAACTCATGCTCAAATCTGAATGCATATATGCACATACCTGAACTCGTGTTCATATCTGAATGCATAAATAATCACACCTGAACTCATCCTCAAATCTGAATGCATATATGCACATACCTGAACTAGTGTTCATATCTGAATGCATACTCACACCTGAACTCATGTTCAGATGTGAATGCATATTCACACCTGAACTCATGCTCAGATCTGAATGCATACTCACACCTAACTCATGCTCACATCTGAATGCATACTTACACTTGAACTCATGATCTGAATTGAATGCATACTCACACCTGAATTCATGCTCAGATCTGAATACATACTTCTACATGTACATGAAACTATGTTAAGATCTGAGTGCCCACCCATGCAGGCACACCTGAATGCTCAGATATGAATGCATACTCACACCAGAATGTATTCAGAGGCATGGTGGCAAATGAACATATTATAATGAAACTTACAATGTTCTGAATAAGCTCCATGATTGTATGAGGAATGAGCACTTTCATATGCTTGTACAAACAATTTGTACAAACAAATTGTCACATTATGATGGTTTACTATAAGATATTCATCAATAAAATGTACACGGAGAAACATCGGGCGTCTGTAAGGCAGTAAGCAAGCCAGATCCAGGCCTCGAAAATTGGTTCATTGACGTAACCGAAAAATCGGTTACGGTAAATTTGGCTTGCGTAACCTATTGTTCGGTTACGATGTTAATTTTTACGTAACCAATTGGTTTCGCAAAACGGTTACGTAATTACCCATTACAACAGTGTACCGTCAACGAGTGAAAAAAAAGACTGTCCACAGCACGTGGGCAGCGACTGAACAGACAAATGAGTTAACATACGGGAATGGGATTGCACACGTAAATCGCTTCCACCATTCATGGTTGGCTATTGTGATTCTGGCTGTATAATTCATTCGCCATTTCCTTGTTATTCCATTGAAATCCTGATTGTAAAGAGAAGTTAAACACGCCGCCTGCAAATTTAGAAATGGCGGAAGTGACAACGAGTGTTAACCGGAAGCTCCGCGCTCCGAGATAATTCCTCCACGAGGAGCTCCGCATGCCACCTCTGCTGCTAGCTCTGTGAAGAGCGCCTCACGGAACAACAACCTTGGAGCGAGGAGGCTTGCGGGTAACCCTTCCAACTCGTACAAGTTTGATAAAGCTGTTTCCTGGCCGCTATTGCTGGCCCTGAACCCAGGATAGACAAAACAGTCTGTGCAAGCTGACATGGTTGTCTACAAATTCAATACAGACAGGGCCGAGTTTGCGACTTAGTTTCGCTTATAAAACATGCTGAAAGACACACGTCATGTGGTTAAAGTTTGCACAATAGACAGACAGAGAAGAGGTTGGGACTTTTGGTACCAGAACATATGTCCAAGAAGCGCATTCACGTAACCGATTTTTCGTTCTGCCCATTTCTGATTTGCGTAACCGACACGCGAACGATCGTTTCGTTCGCGCCAAATTTCGAGGCCTGCAGATCCAAACTGTGTTTCACAATTTGATAAAATGGCAAGGGAAATAACATTTGTAGACTAATATATTGAGTCCATTATTGTCAAGCATCAATCTCGATACAATTAGGAACATTGGTAGAAGCCTTATTACTAATAGATGACACCATCAAGCACATAAATTGAAAATGACGGTGGACAGTATATTTGGGTGAATGACTATAGCATAAACGGAGTGTAAAGTGAAACCTGTGACTGTAAACCGACCATATTCGGGACCAGATTGTTGAGTCAATTTTGACAGGGTTCTAATATCAAGGTTCAAAATACATTAAATTTCAGTATTGGAAACATGGATAGTATCAGTATTTAGAGGTTGGTCGGTTTACTCAAGTGTCGGTATTCACAGGTTCACTGTATAAAATGTATATACATATGTACATATTCATGTGACTGACAGTATGAGATGTTATTGAATCAATACAACATAAACAGTACAACAGTGACTGAGACATTGTGAAATTGTGCATCCTTGATGGCCAAGGTAGTAACATTGTGAACACATGTATGTGTCCTTGGCAGAAATAACCAGAGCGTTATTCCTCTCATGGTAAACCACCTTATGTATCTTATATTCTGATTTAATGAAATGGTTTTGGCTGGATCCATTTCAACATGACTGCAGATTGTGCTACATGTATTCAACTTCCACCGGGTGATTATAGCCGATAGCAACTTCCGCTGCGGCCGCATACAGAACTGAAGTTTTAAGATGTACAATGTAGTGCTACGGCTAGCGAAGATATGTGAAATGATGGTGCACACCTTTTTAACTCCAGAACAGTTACAAATAGTCCATAATAATGTATATAAATAGGTGTTGCACCAGTTATATTCATTGAGTGAAGTGCGGCTAATAAATAATTAAATAGTCAATTCTTCTGTATAATTTATCTCCTCTTGCCAGGTGGTGGACGGGGCTTGGCCCTGATATTAACACATTTCGGGATGTGCCGCTCGGCGACGGATGCGTTGAATTTACGATTGCAGTGAGGACACTGAACGTAGTCCGAGGTGTCAGATTTCGGCGGAGGTGGAAGATCAGCAACATTCCTGCCTTCAGCTTCATACTGCGTCATTTTCTTGGCATAACGGATTGACTCAATGAAACTTTCATGCTGTGCTCTCCAGTTGGCTTTTTTTCTCGTCTGTAAAGAAACAAAACAGATGCGAATGAGCAAAATTAATTTGTAGTGAAAATATAGGACTATGAAATTGATATACATATATTAGTTTTGTGTATCAAATGTTTAGAGTATGTTCAGTCATGTACAGAGGATCAAATTATTTTAATCACAGGACTGGACATTGTGGCTGGATTCCTTCAGTTTTTTCAATTTCTAGGTAAATTGTACATGTGGTATCAATGCTAATTGCCTCTTCATGAACAAGCCGATTTCTCCATTCACACTTCAAAGCAGCCCTGAATGGAACACCTACAGCATTCAAAATCAGATGTGTAAATTTCATCTACAAACCAGAGATGAGTCAATCAGAACACACACAATGACTGGGTGCAGGTGACATCTTCCCTAAGTAGTTACATCATTTCTCCTAATATGGCGGTAGGTGTAGCCAGATACATAGGACAGCCAATCAATAACCCAGTAATATGACACATCACAAAATTCAAATGGATTTGAGGTCAATGACATTTCATGTTCTTCTGAACAAAACTGGTGAACTGGTGGGCTAATTTGAAGTGTGAACAGAGAAGTCAACTTGTGTATCAAGATGTGGTATTTGCAGTATCATCAGTGGTAACTGGAGTATCATCAAAGATGATTGAAGTATCATCAACGGTAAGTGCAGTATCGTCAATGGTGATTGCGTATCATCAAAGATAACTGATAACAGCAAAGATAATTGAAGTACCATCAACAGTAATTGCAGTATCATGAAAGTTGCTTGCAGAATCATCAACAGTAAGTGCAGTATCATGAAAGTTGCTTACAGTATCATCAACAGTAAGTGCAGTATCATGAAAGTTGCTTGCAGAATCATCAACAGTAAGTGCAGTATCATGAAAGTTGCTTACAGTATCATCAACAGTAAGTGCAGTATCATGAAAGTTGCTTGCAGAATCATCAACAGTAAGTGCAGTATCATGAAAGTTGCTTACAGTATCATCAACAGTAAGTGCAGTATCATGAAAGTTGCTTGCAGAATCATCAACAGTAAGTGCAGCATCATCAAGACAATTGCACTATCATGATTGATTATTAAAGTATCAATGTCATGAAAGAGAATAGTATGATCAATGCCATGAATTAGAAAGCAGTACATGTGTACACGAGTTCTGGGTTGCATCTATGTATCTTTCTCTAACAGCAAACTTATCTTTACATCTTTATCATATCAATGATTTTCAGAAGCAATACAATTACAGGTAAATGTAAGAGGCGAAATGAATTGTATTGGTCTACCCAAGGTACAAGTATTGAATTTGTAATCCATACTATGATTGGGAATCTGAGACCAGCCTTTGATCAATGTCAAACTGAAGGAAGTTCCAGTTTATTTACAGCTTGAAGAGCAAGTATCTAGATTGAGGTCAGAGGAAAAGACAATGTCCAGGTGCATTATTCATTAAACATCTCCAGTCAACTGAGAGATTAAAGCTGGATAAACCACTGAGTAAACCCTTTGTTCTAAATTTGCTTCAAATCAAAAGGTCAGTACTGGTGGATAATCCTCCCTGGTCACAGATGCAGCTAGCACTTGCGGCAGCAAATGCCCAGTGGGAAGACCAGTGGTCAGTTCTACAGATAATTAATTGCGGTGTCCAATTACCTGTGTGGATAGCTGAGGGACAACACAGTCCCATGATGACCCAAGCCTTAGACCAATTTCCTTTCTTCCAGTAATCTTAACTGAGTGGTCAACAAGGCCACAATAATCAATAGTAGAGAATAATACACACAGTCAAGGAAAGCTTCAATGTTATTATTTCCCTCACGATCATCGATCAAGCTTTTATGTGTTTATTACCTATGATACTCTCGCTGGTATTAATTCGCCTGCTAGAAATCCAGATTGGTTGGTTATCATCTCTTCGAAAATACTGATCACTCTATCAGAGGGATTTAGCTTGAGCTACAAGCTTACTTGTTATTACTAAAGCCTTCAAATGCACTAAATCAAGTATCTATAGTAATAAAACCATTTTGACATGGTGGTTTTTGATGTACTCCGGTTCTTTGGTAAAATGGCGAACACTGGAAAAATGGGCTAATGAGATGAGAAATCTCTTCACCATGTTCACAAGGTTAGAGATAACTACATGTATAAGCTTACATGTACTTCTCTAAAACGGAGATAAAAATGGTTGCATTTGCAAAATAACTTGTTTTTTCCATCATCACACTCCACTATGGTTTCTATCTGCCTAATTTTGGTGTGGTAAAATGTTTTCAGGGTGGGGTCCAAATGCAAATTACAAATTACATGTACAGAAAATATTGAAAATCTCCAAATACAGTAAAATTTGGTAGGTTTGACTTGAATATATATGATGCTTAACTGATGAATAATCTCCCAGCCTGAACAAAGATTTTCGATGGTAAACATGCAAAATATATAAATTACATAATTTGTTGGGGTTTTTTTTACATTTTTTTTGCCCTCTTTTTTGAGCACATCTCTAAATTAGACACTGTGTTAAACGCCCTGCTTCTATATTTTCCTTATACATGTTGTAACGCTCCAGCTAAAGTAATCATCATCACCTAATTTTAAATAGGCAACAAAATATGTTGTGTATTATTAGGGCCTACACAAAAAATTGATACACGACAATAGTTTTTCTTATACAATTTGATACAGATATATTTATCTATTGTTGCCTAGATGGCAGATTTTTCTTAGCTTAATATATTACCGAGTTTATTTAGCATAGAAAAGAATTCAAAAGTTGCATTGCTGGGGAAATAACAGTACAATATATGTATAGATGCATTACATGTTTTGGGTACAGGTACATGTAGATTGCATGGTTTCCATAAGAAATCTTTGCTGGTATATATATTTACAAGAATAATTACAGCACAGTTTCTGACTTGGACGTAGTGTGGGGTGGGGGGTTCTGGAAATATTGCCAAAGAAATACGCATGTTTTGTGTTACAGTGCAGTACCGAAGAAATTGGAACTTTTCTGATTGCATGGGAAGATTAATTTAGTCATACACCAAAACCATACACTAGTTTTTGGTAAGGCCAGAATGTCACAATGTATGCTACTGTATTACTGATTACAATTCTCTGGCAAAAATGTTCTGGATTAGGGCCAGTGTGCATTTCTCTTCATTTATAATCTTAATTTAATGTACTAGTCTCATAATTAGGAGTCTTTTCATGACTTCCTAGGCAGTCTGGCCCAGCGATAGGTCACATGGTAGAGATATTTGTCACTTCATATATGGAGAGTTCCACTGTTTTCATCATCTCAAAACTTCAGTGTTGGAACTCTTCTGTGTGGGGAGATAATTTAGTCCATACAGAGGTTTTAGTAGGACCAGAATGCCAGTCAGAGATATCACAATGTATGATCCTGTATTACTGATTCCAATTCTGTGGAAAGTATGTACTGGATTTGAACCAGTGTGGATTTCTCTTCTTTCAGAAACTTGATTACTGTACTAGTTTCATAATTATGAAAACCAGGAAATTATCACTTCCTGGGCGGTTTGGGGTCCAACCATAGGTCACATGAGAAAGCTATTTGTCACTTCACATATGGTAAATTCAACTGTTTTCACCACCTCAAAACTCTTTCCCAAATTCTACAAGATATCATACATGAACTACATTGAAGTTACAGCACTGATGCCTGGGTTTAAATTGAGTTATGTCAAGACATATGTACTCAACTGTATCAAGTTCAAATAACTTGTTCCAAACCATTTGGCAGGCTAGGCAAAATCACCATTAAAGGGGGATAACTCTGAGGTTTCAATTGGTCACAATCAGGGGAGACAACCACCATATACATGTACATCTTCTGACAGAAATATGGAGAATCTTCTGCACTTTGTACACACAACTTGCTATGCTGCTCGACTAGAAATGTATAGAGGGGGATGTTCAAAATAAGCTTTGCAAAAAATCACACAATTTCAATATAATTCAATTTCACCTAAAAAATGAAGGGAGTTAAATCGTTAATCTGTATGTAAGCGCCATTCATTACTCAACAGTATGGCATTCGTAGGGGATTTGGAGTACCCCTTATTTAGCAGAATCCCCAAACTCTCCCAGGCTCCTCGTCAGGGGGTCGAGACTAGGAAGCATATTACCGGCCATTCACTGAAATTTCTAATTTAACTTCCATGAGTTAGTTAAGGCTAAATAAAATTAATTTCTAGCTTCACAGGGAGAAAAAAAAAAAAAAAAAAATGATGATGAGGGAGGGAGATTTTAAAAAATCTTCTTGTTTATCTTTTTCTTTTGCACAGATCAACTACATCCATCTTTTCTGGCAAACAGCTGCAGTCTATACGAAACCTACAATGTTCTTTGAGTTACTTGAGCCTTCAACAACACTATTTCATGCAAATAAAACAAGATATAAAAAACTCTTGGAATGATCAACAAGATTAGTTTAGCAAAACTAAATACTTTGAGAGAGAAATTACATGTGTAAAACAAAATTTCTACCTTTTTTTTACATTTTCATTTGCTGTGGGCAATAAAAAGGGTTGATGCGACATTAAAGAAATAGAGCGACGGTGCCTGTGAAGCTAGAACTGGTCAAATTATTTAATATTTATCCTTATCCCAGAAGCTAAATGTTCATTACTAGCCTCAAAACTCTTAAATGGGCATTTCTGAAAGACTGCTGACTTAATTGGTCATGTGACTCACTGATAGCTCTGTTCAACATACTATTTCTTAAGTGTGTGTTCGATGAGCTTACTTTAAGGTCCAAGGTGTTCGGACAATTAATAGAGTGCATCAAAGCAAGGACGTTACCTTAGGAGGTTCTCGTTGGTGTTTATTTCCTCTAACATACTGTGCTGCCTCAGTTCCCTCAGTTCTCATTTTGACAGGGTCGAAAACTTTTCGTGGTTTTGACACTGTCTTACAGGCACTTTGGTGCTTCGCCAGCCTCTCTTTGGCAAACTGTCGACCGCACAATCTACACGGGGCAAGGTCGATTTTACCCCCATAGGCCTCACTGTCATTCGCTGCCTGAGCATAAATGTCAACGGAGGGGCCCGGTACTATATAATTCTCTTCGTCTTGTGGAGGAGAGGGGCTACGCCGTCGGAGAGGATTCACTGTTCTCCGTGCTGCTGGGGGCTTATTGTTCTTTACAGGGGCCTTACGTGGTGGAGACTTGTACCTAGGACTATCCTCCTCAGCTTCTGAGTAACGGTTATATGTAGCACCCGACTGATGAGACAGACGAGATTCTCTTCTCTTGTCTTCTTCAAGTCTGCGTCGCTCTTCCTCTTCCTGTCGCTGTTCTTCCAGTCTCTGTTTTCGTTCCTGCTCTGCTTCCTTCTGTTTTTGTCGTTGCTCTTCCTGTCGTTTTTGTCGTTCAGCAGCTTGGGCTCTCTGCTGCCTGGCCTTTTTCTGTCGTTCCTACAAATATTAATACATGGTACATGTTTTGCTGACATTTTGAACACTGAAAAAGGGCATAAAAAATCATTTTTACACTGACGAACTGTCTATAGATACTACATCACGTACAAGTCAACTGAATATGAGAAGCATGACTGGAGGTTCGGTCACGTGGATCAACTTGTTTTCTTACACTGTAATGCAGAATATTAGAGAGGTAACATACTTATTTTGAAAATATGCATTAAATAACACTGGAGTGCAAAGATGTCAAATTGGTGGAGGTCCGATTTATATCAGTTTACTCAAAAATAAAAGAGAAGAAGGAAGCTAGACCAGGATGTCAAAAAGACAGCACCGTGATGCAAGCGACATCACGTTAGAACTCCATACAACTTTCAAAACAATGCCCGATGTCTAAATCTATGAGGTTTGGAATGTCATTACGTAATATCATGACGTAATATGACGACGTAACATCAGTCTTCAGCTGCCTTTTCTGTTTTGTTTTTTGAGTAGTTGATTAATATCGAATTTCCAAAGCAGTCACCTAGAAAAGTAATTGCTGTTATTAATTACTTTCACTATCAGTTGGACAGCTTTGCCGTCAAGCGTTATTTCGTGCACATTTTCAATATGAGTGCATTAGCTCTTCAATGTATTATTGACTGTTGATATGCATGATGAAATGTAAATGAATGGAGAGAAGAGTAACACCACTAATACGGGTACTGTTTCAATTCTGAAACTGTTTCCAGTGAATCATGGTATATCTTCCAGCTACAAAACTGTCGATTGGTCGATTCAAATTTTTGAAAGCAAAATTCCTGGACTTGTGGAGAAAACTGAAAGAAGATGCATTGATCCACAGAATCAAGGATTTTCCAAATAGGTTCAATGAAAACAAATGCCCATAGGATCTCAGGAGATCTACACGTGTGATGAATGTACCGATATACCAACCTTTTCTTCGTCTCGCTCGCGCTCCACTTGGATTCTCTTCAGATCGGCCTTCTGGGCCTCCAGTCTAGCCTGCAGCGCTTCCTGCTTTCGGCGAATTTCCTCGTTGACATCGATTCCCGAGTCATGTTCGTCTTTTTCCGAGCTGTAACTGGACCTGGAGCCGGACTGCTGCTGTTGTCGCCGTTTTTCTAGTCGCTCTTCCCGTGTCTTGTTCTGTTCTAGTTGCCATTTCTGAAAGTCAGTTAATTTCTGTGGACTTTCGTTTCTCGCCGGGTTGCTCATTGGGTCAGGTTCCCTCTTCTGCAGCGGTCGTTTGTGTCGTACGACCTTGAGATTGCGCAGGTCAGGTGAGGGTGTGCCCTCATCATCCTCGCTGTAAGCATTACCAGTATTGCTGGGAGCACTATTCGAACCGGTATAGATCTGTCCTTGGTATATCTTGTTACCGTTTTTGTCCATCCCACCATCTTGTCCTGTCGGTTTCCTCTGGTAAATTCTAGGCTTTTGCTGAATGGGTGGAACGGGCACCCGTCGGGGTGCTTGGTCGCTTTTTATACTACTGGGGCTGTTATATCCTGCTCTCTTATCGATAGGTGCAAGAGGATTGGCTCGATCCCTCCCCGCACTGTGTCTGGAGGGCTGTGGGGCGGATCTACTGTTATAAGCTTTCTGCATTGTGGTATGACCATTCGTGGACTGTTGGTACTGAGAGTAGTGCTGGTGGATTGGGGGGACACCACCTTTGTTCGGCTGCTCCGCGAGAGCCCGTCTCTCGCTGAAGAATTTTCGCACTCCCCCTTGAGCGACTCCGGCTCCATTGGTCTGCCGACTAGTGCCCACTTTATCTAGAGCCCTTTTCTGATTGTCCTCATACATATGCATCATCTTCTCCTCTTTCTCCTTGAGGAGTTTGCGCTGGTAATCCGCCTGAAGCATCTCAAGACGAGATTGCTTAGTGACAGAGGAGTTGCTGCCGTAACCTGACGAGAACGAGTTCTCACCCCGTCTGTAGGCTGGCTGGGGGATGTGGCTGATACCCCGGGAGGCAGGGCCATTCTGGTACATGGCGGCCGACTTGGTCATCGGGAGTCGTGATTCACCTCCTCCGTGTCTAGTGTACTCTGGTGGAGAAAAGAAGAGATGAGCAATTAAGGCCGAGTGATAATCTTGAACTTTGAACCTCTTATAACTCAGTTTCGGTTTTAGGTTGTTCCGATAGTTTCCTGGGACCATGTTTTCGCGTATTTTCACTAAAGGCACTATATGACTATTGGTACATGTAGCCACTGCCATACACATGAAATTGTATGTTCATGTATATGGTCATGTTACAGTGAATGATCGTATATCTGTGATCATGGCTAATGGTCAGTAATCTCTTCACCATTAGCTACATGTAAAGTGATATACGCTGTATAAATCGATAGGCTATTGTTAATTTGTTTGATCAGATACTACAGGCCTGTGCCAATTCATCATGTTAGGGCTATAATGGCTCCAGTATACATGTAGATGCATCAATAAATGAAATGTCACCAATTATTCATTCCTTTACAAGATAGGTTTGCGGAGATTTCGGACAACACAGTTTGATGGTTAAATCCTAGCTTTTCGTGATAATGATGTAATGGGGTTCCATGTCAATTCAAATATTTAGAGCTGAAATGTATGAATACATATGGATATTACAAATAAACAATACATTAACAGTTGAATGACTCTATACAGATTGTATACAGAAGTATATAGTTAGCAAGTTTAGATCAACTGCAAGCAGATTCAAGATCATTACATATTGCCTTGGTTACATCAAACACTTTCTGATCTAAACAAATGCTGACGTGTGAAAATGGCAAATATTGATTGATGCTTTGTCTATTCTGGCAGTTCTGAGTGTGAAAAAACATATACAAATCTTTCAAATGAAACAAAGCAACACCTTATGCAATGGGAAAGAAGGAAACTACAATAGAAAAATCATTATCCACTGGAAATATCAACTTTCAATGTTTCCTATTAAATTCGACCGGACTGGGCAAATGTCATATCATAATTTGAAACTAATCAGAAGGAAAGGTTAAACTCAACCAAATAAAAAATGTTGTATCATTATATCAAATTCATCCAGATATATGGTGGTATTGTGATAAAATAATATTCCAGTATGCATAGTCACAAATACGGTAATCACTCTAATAATTCAATCTCCCTATTAACATTCAATCACTCCCAAATAAGAGGAAAAAATTCAATCGGCTGTTCTAATCAATTTGATATCATTTTAAAACTACTGAAATAACAAAGAAATAATGATTTTGAACCATTTTTTAAACTTCCTTTGCTAATACGTTTGATTACCCCCTGATTTTATGAGCGAAAATTTCACTTCCCGAGATTGAATTATTAAAGGGATTACTATATGTCCCATGCAACCATGTACATATTGCACCTACCTATCTTCTTTATGTTTCAGGTGTCTACACTGAAGTAAATACAGTTTGGTCTGTTCAAACAGTCCTGTCCTACTCTATACACACCAATGCACCATGATCGGGCTAACAACCTAGTTACCAGTGATTCTGTCTGCTCAATGGCCTTGTCAACCCACTGACATTAACAAGCTAGTCAACTTTGACCATTTACAAACGGCTATTAATGATCTCTCAAGAGCTACCTCAATAGCCTTCAATGAGTATTTTTTGGGGTCATTAATAATGTACCTGTGTTTACACTGTCAACATTGGTGTGGGAGTTGGTGCATTTTGAATCGATTACTGTCAAAATATTGTGAATAAAGCTGGGCAGAGCAGTGAACCCTGCCACATTCAAACTGAACGGTGTAAACTCGAAGGACTTATGTACCTCGGTAAATGCACAAAGGTGTCGGTGAAATGCTGTAATTGCGATCAGAACCCACATAGTCCAAGTATGAGGAATTAGTTTTGGAATATTATGCTCTTTAAGTCTCCAGGCAACACAATTATGAATGTAGGTCATTTCCCCCCCCTGTCATGTCCCCCCCCTATCCCATTCCCCCCCTGTCATTCCCCCCCCCCCTGTCATGTTCCCCCCCTGGACATATTCCCCCCCTTATATTTACTTGTCCATATAGCTGTTGTGGGTTAAATATTTAGGTAATTTTTTCTTCCAGTAAAATAAGGCCAATTTTTATTTGGTACACAGTTTCCCCTTGGAATCTAGTTGTTTTGCTTCGATTCAAAAATCCAATGTGACCACCAGGCGGCCATCTTGGATTTTCCCATGAAACATGAAGACAAATGTTGTTTTTTTAATGTAATTCGATCAATAAATTATTTTCTTCACAGATTTATCTTTAAGTAGTCTTAGATAGGCACAAATTTTACCAACCAATAAAAGTAACAGAATTATTTGAATGGCACAATTATAATTGATAGGTTGATAGATTAAGCTTCTTAAATTATTATATATTTATTAGCCTCCTATTGATTGGAGATTAACTGGTACGGGTGAGTTTGGAATTACATTAAAAAAACAACATTTGTCTTTTCCTGTAACAGTTTATGATAAATAAAAATTGGCCTTATTTTACTGGAAGAAAAAATTACCTAAATATTTAACCCACAACAGCTATATGGACAAGTAAATATAAGGGGGGGAATATGACAGGGGGGGGACATGACAGAGGGGGAAAATGACAGGGGGGGAATGGGACAGAGGGGGAACATGACAGGGGGGGAACATGACTGTACTCCCACATGTAGTATTATATATTGTAGCATGGACACAATCAGTCACAATTAACATCCAATAATTCAATCAAATCATGGAAATTCACCTGTAGACAAAATTCTAATAAATTTGATCACCCTCTAAAATCATCAAAAAGAACAAATACATAATGGATATAATCTGCATGATTTCGGACCATTTTCCCATTTCCTGTTGTGGCTTCCATTCCGGTTTGATATTCTGGCCGGGTTTTCAAGCTTAATTTTTTTAACAAATACGTAATACTCTGAGAGAGGTCTGCTTATCAGCAAGAACCTTTGGTGTGTATTTTTCTTGTCCAAATCTGCGCCTGCTTCCCAGAAGAAAAACAACTTTTCGACCGGGCCACGAGTGAGCGACGTTGGTATTATGGCCAATTTGCGGAGTAGATCTATTTCTCCAGAATGATATGGATCTGTAATCCTAATTGACTGTTATTCAAATTTTACTTGCTGCAGTGACCAATACTGTTATGGGTTTGAGAGATTTTTTTGTCTCATCAGTCATTGATAAGGATAAATACATGCAATTGTACTGGAGAGTGGCATGTGTTTCACAGTCCCCCATTTCATGATCACGATTGTAAACAACAGCGAAGATAGTTGGTCATGTTTGTGTGATGGTGTGTTGGTTTAAATTTTTTTCTTGAATTCCCTAAAAGAATTTGAAATGAAAAACTAAGCTACGTTTTCTTTGTATTGCATAAAAAAATCATACTACGAAGCTGAAATTTGGAAAATTGTAAGCAGTTAAATTAGTGAAATTTTGTCTAAATCTGTAAATGCTGTGCATGCAAGGGAATAAAAGGGCCATAATTGAGAGCTGCCATAATATTAAGAGCACCTGTAATAAACTTGATTACTCCACAAAGATTTCCCTTCCTGTTTGTTCTACTTTTCGATATCCATGATCTATACAAGTACCTACAGTACACATGTGTAGGCCCTGTATCTACACCAAGTTCTAACAGAAATTATTTTTTAAATATAGAGCACTTGTCTTTTCAAATTCAAGATGGTTGCTATAAATGCAAGATGCATAGTTCTAAATATTCCTTTGCATATGAAGAAAAGATAGTGCCACGGCATTGTAGCTCATCTGACTGTAACTGGCAAAAGCAGCTGTAAGAATTTTTTACTAAGGAACTGCAACAGATGAGTTTCTAACTTGTGTTGTCGCCCCTGAACACTAAATGATTCATGTAGTAATTTCCTGAGATTTCATAACAAAGTTTCATGGGAAATTCAAGATGCGGCCATATTGGATTTTCGGAATGGACCAAAAAGGGTATCTTGCACAACCGGACCACAAGGTAAACCTGTGTACCCAATTTGACAAAGATCCATGCGGTAATTTCCTGAGAATTCACGATAACAAAATTTCATGGGAAAATTCAAGACGGCCGCCTGGTGGCCATATTGAATTTTTCGAATCGGACCACAAAAGGTATCTTGCACAACTACATGTAGATCCCAAGGGGAACCTGTGTATCAAATTTAAGAAAAATCAAAGCAGTAGTTCCTGAGAAATCGCGATAAAGTCTCAAGGGGAAATCCAAGATGGCTGCCTGGTGGCCATATTGGACTTTTGAATCAAATCACAAAAGGTATCCTGCATAACTAGACCCAAAGGGGAATCTGTGTACCAAATTTGAGAAAGATCCATGCAGTACTTCCAGAGAAATCACGATAAAGTTTCATAGGGAAATCCAAGATGGCCGCCTGATGGCCATATTGGTTTTTTGAATCGGACCACAAAAGGTATCTTGCACAACTAGACCCCAAGGGGAACCTGTGTATCAAATTTGAGAAAGATCAAAGCAGCAGTTCCTGAGAAATCGCGATAAAGTTTCAAGGGGAAATCCAAGATGGCCACCTAGTGGCCATATTGGTTTTTCGAATTGGACCGAAAGGTATCATGTACAAGTAGACCCCAAGGGGAACTGGTGTACCAAATTTGAGAAAGATCCATGCAGTACTTCCTGAGAAATCATGATAACAATGTTTCATGGGGAAATCCAAGATGGCCGCCTGGTGGTCACATTGGATTTTTGAATCGAAGCAAAACAACTAGATCCCAAGGGGAACCTGTGTACCAAATTTGAGAAAGATCCATGCAGTAGTTCCTGAGAAATCGCGCTAACAATGTTTCATGGGGAAATCCAAGATGGCCGCCTGGTGGCCATATTGGATTTTTTAGTCAGACCACAAAAGGTATCTTGCACAACTAGACTCAAAGGGGAACCTGTGTACTAAATTTGAGGAACTGATCCATGCAGTAGTTCCTGAGAAATCGCGATAACCAAGTTTCATGGGGAAATCCAAGATGGCCGCCTGGTGGCCATATTGGATATTCAAATTGAAGTAAAGTACACATGTTGTACAACTAGACCCAAAGGGGAACCGATGTACCAAATTTGAGAAAGATCCATGGAGTAGTTACCGAAAAATAATGATGACAAGATTTCATGGCAAATTCATATTTAAAATCATATCGACACCGCATGAACAAATTCTGGTGTACTCATTGGGAGGAACATGCATGCCAAGTTTCAGCTTAATCGGTCAAGCGATTTCAGAGAAGAAGATGTTTACGCATGACGGACGACGGACGACGGACGACACACGATGGACAATCAGGCCATGACATTAGTCCATCGGGCCTTCGGCCCAGATGAGCTAAGAATAAATAAAATAAAAAAATCACCTGTTTGACAGAATATAAATCCAGAGAAAGCTTTGAACCTGCAATAATTCTTGGCGGTTGGATGATATTCTAATGGCTACTCTCCAGGTTTGAAAGTGATCACTTGCCACAACGCTGCTCTAGAACTTAATTTCTGATACCAGCAGAGTTTGGTATACACCAGTACTAGTGTCGTGTGTTGATTTGCTCACAGGTAAGAGGTTTTGGTTTGAGCACTAACAACACAACAAATCATTAAATAGTAGTCAGGGACCACATGGCTATAATATCAGTTTATTGCACAATATATGAGGATATAAAAGAGCTGCTTCTGTCTGTATCATAAACACCCATTCAATGACATATATCACATCCACATTGTATACACGTATCCAATCTTAATAAATTAATAACCTATCAATGCTCCCCAATCATACATGTATATGTCGCTACCTAGGGTCTTACTGATTACAATTGAAGTTGGTGTTTAGAGCGCCCAGGTCATCAATATTTAATAGTCCACATTTTAACTGCTTTATTTGCAGTCGGAGAGGGGGGATAGGGTCATCGACTCCGCTTTAACCCAAGGTTTCCACCAAGGACCAGTTCATAATTCTACCCCGCATTATGGTGCCAACCTGGCCGAAGGGCGGCAACATCAGAAGATTCCCCGACAGCTTGGCGTGTGATTTGGCTGAGCAAACCAGAAAGCACGTACCATTATGTTCCCTTCAAAGCACTATGAAGAGCTTTCAGGATTGGTTGACACTCACGTTACTGCAAGCCGGTTAGATCCTGCAAGCGACATATCCAAATGGGGAAGCAGATAGGATTTAATTTTAATTAGATTGACATGTATCAACACTGTTGCACTATACGTACATGAACGCGACATTAAACCTTAATTCTCTCTCTCTCCCTGTAGTATGCTTACCAAATTTAATATTAATTTGACAGTATTCTGTTCTGATTTAAAATTTCTGAAACTTTGTCATTACAGTATCCTAAACGATATTATACATGTACATGTATCCAATATAAATACATGCAGCTTCACAAACAGATCGAGCCCTTTAAGGTGGCACATCATTTGAGGTTGCACATCATTGGCAATGCAAATCATTTAAAATAACAGTACATTTATTAAAAAATACGACTTCTTTGTCAGTGATGTTGAGGTTGGATTGAAGGAGGAACTATATTATAAAACTTAAAATAAAGATTACATTTTTTTGAAGTAAGCTTATATACATCTCATTGTGTAGATCTGATGAATACATGTATAGTTATAGGAACAATAGGTGTAAAATTTTGAGCACGTTCTTGGTGTAACTTTGTGTGATGATACGTGAACAAAAAATCCCTTTTCTGACAAAGCTATTAACAATGCAATAGTAGGAGTAACGCTAATATTTCCAGTATGCAATGGGACACCAGCTCTGTGGTAAACCCTCACATTCATATGCAAATAAAAGTATATAAGGACAACTGTGTCAAATCATACTGTAATGCTACATGTACATAATAATGTGCACTGGTAAAGACAAACATCACAAACTGATTCAAGCTCAGTTTTAATTAATAAAATTAGTTAAATGTGTGAAAACATATATGATTTGTGCAAAAGCTTTAGGGCAAACCAGAATTTGATAGCAAAAATTGAAGGAAATGGTGTCCTTCATTCAAGGCGACACAAAATTAAAAAAAAAATTAACAGGGATTCCCCCGCTCGTTATTTTGATATTGTACTTCTGAAATAAAATAATGCCATCAAACTGTTAGTAAATACTATAAAGGAAAATGCTCCAGGTGATTTGGTATGTATGCCTGTATATACAATGTACACTGCATCTCATACCTAATAATATGTTAGTAAGTGAGTAGACTTAACATCGCTTTCAACTATATTCAGTCATATCACGGCATTGGGTCCTATTACTTTTCACACACAGGAGCCACACGGGTGGGGTCCTATTCCTTTTAACAGGCGGGAACCCCACAGGTACATTGTACCTCAGGTAGTCGCCTCTTACGACAAGCTCTCTGAGGAGCTGAGGCTTATTCTTACCTTGACCTGCGGTGAGCACAACAACATCCCAGATCAATCCCCGGAAGCCCTACGGGAATTATAGGTTAGTATTAAGAGATATAAATTTAGAAATTGAAATATGAGGGTATGGGGTCGGGCAATGCATTGAATAAGTGTAGCATGATGTAAGCTCTAGGAAAATATGAGGATACGGGGTCGGGCGAAGCTTAGTTTAGGAGATGGATGGCGGGGCACGGTGCCCCGAGGGTGAGGACATGCTTCTAGGGGTAGCGCATGGGTTGAATAGATGTAGGATCATCTAAATAAAGCTGCGGGAAAATATGATGGTATGGGGTCGGGCGAAGCTTAGTTTAGAAGATAAAGGGTGGGGCTCGGTGCCCCAGGGGTGGGGACATGCTCCTGGGGGTAGTGGATGGATTAAATAAGTGTACAGAATGATCTGAGCTCCCAAACTATATGAGGGTATGGGGTCGGGCAAAGCTTAGTTTAGGAGATATAGGGTGGGGCTCGGTGCCCCAGGGATGGGGACATGCTCCCCAAGGGTAGTGGATGGATCCAATAAGAGTAGCCAGATGTAAGCATTTGAAATAGATGACAGTTCGGGGGGTCGGGCTGGCCTTAGTTTAGGAGACATAGGTGAGGCCGAGAAGCTGTGAACAGGAACATTTTCCAAGTCCAAAACTATAACATTTACTTGGTCCTGGGGTCCCGGGGGTGGGAACATGCTCCCCGAGGGTAGTGGATGGGTTCAATATGTGTAGCCCGATGCAAGCATCTAAAATATGAGGGTTTGGCGGTCGGGCAGGCCTTAGGATCAAACTTTTAACATTTACTTGGTCCAGAGGAAAAATTTTCTAAGTCCAAAACTTTAACATTTACTTGGTCCCACAGATGGACAGACAGATAGACAGACATACAAGACAGACATCATTGTGGCACCTATATCGAGCTTTCCACAGCTAAGCTACGGGCTCGATAAAAATCATTCAAAAATGTCACTGAAGTAACACAAACATGTATAGAAGTGAAACATTCCGAGTCCGGTTATTATTAATTAGTTCAGCATTTATCAAGGCAAATGGAAAAAAATATAAATAGTAATGGAACGATATTTTGAAACAATTTTTCGCAAAAGAAACGATAATTACTAACAAAATGAATATATGGGCACTCAAAAGCTTTCATAACAGAAATATAGGTGCCCATATGCGAAACAGATTAAAGCAAGCACTCAAACCAAATATTTCAAGAAAAATATTCCAGAAAAGGGACCATAAATACTAACCAAATGCAATATGGCACTCGGATGTGGGGGATCCTTTCCTAAGGGATGAACAAAGAAACTGAAATATAACTACTGAAACGCTTTATAAGTGAAATACAAGGTTTCCTGCAACTGGAACAACATACATGTGCTTTCATAGCTGGAATATAGGTGTCAAACTATTTTAGAAGCGAAACAATTTCCAGGAAATGGAATGCAAAATGTTAATGAAACAAAAATATATATGGACGATCAAACACTTTTACAAACAAAAAGATTTTCCACACAAAATGAAACGATGAAATAACGCTAACAAAATGATAATTTAATGCTAACGAAATGCGGTGAAACAAAAAATGATCAGCTAAAAACCCCGCATGTTTTAGCCCCACCCATGTAGATGAAAATGGTGAAATCAACAGAAATACTTACGTTTTAGTCTAACCATTTCAACAAAATGCTCAAAAGGTATGTTTCACAGGATGAGAAGAATAATACAGCGCGCTTCATACGTTGGTAAATTCTGGCACTGATTCAGATATTAATTAAGGCATATGATTAACTCAAATATGTATTTGTTTACACAATTAACTACATTGATGTCACTGATGAGCGGTGGGATGAACTATTTCAAGGTTGGTAACCGTCCAATCACATTTGAATCCATCATCTACCGACTGTTAGGACAGAACAAACAAGTTAGTTGAGCAAATCACTCGTTGCCATAACTTTCTGGTAAACAACAGATATTGCTAGGCGGAGATCTGTTTTCGTCCTGTTTTAAACAGTGTTTCTTTTGGAGTGGGGCTGTGAAAAGCTGGTTGCTAGGACACAATGATGGGGAAAAAATGACGCAGAAATACAACTGTGTATAGACTATTAAGTGGCATCCCGTAGACCGCATCAATTATTGCTGAATCTCCCAACTTTGATCAGCTCAATGTGGCTCTTGAGGGGGTGAACCATCCAATGGTAATTAAAGATAGATGATACATGTATATCCAAACGTACTCGCATTCATTCGACATGTGCGTCCGGTGACAGATGTTCATCAGGCCGAATGGAAAAAATGTTTGCTGGGACACGATCCCTACCCATATGTTTCTGTGAGTTAGTTTCAGTGGGCATATTATTTTCATGTGTTTTGACAGGATTTTGATATCTAAAAAAAAGTTAGAAAACAAATTTACTATCTACCCGAATTATCAGATTTCAAGTTGCACTACATGTATGGCAAGCACATAAAACATGTAATATTTTTGATGACCCTGCAAGTCACCAAATAAACTCCAGCATCTTGCAATCCCCCACTTCCACAAAATTGAAGCTAATCATTTAAAATGATTAAAGATTTTACAGGTACATTGAGACATGGTTCTCACAACAGTTTGTTCACTCACTCTCTTCCCTATCTCTTCAGTCCAGAAAATAGTCTTAAATCAACAATAACTGGACTACTTTCGACCTTAAGTTGCCAAAATTACACCACCAATCAATAGTTAAAAACTCCAGATCATCTTAAAAAGATGGGAAAGACAGTCAATGAATAAACCAATATGGTTGGTTGTTTGAAGTTTAATGTCGCACCTAACCTTATTGGTCACACGGCGACGATGACCCAAACAAACATACCCTAGCAAAACCCTAACCCTAACCCTAACAAAAACCTAACCAAAACTACAAAAAAAAATGAATTTTGAAAATTAGGCTCTACAGACGCTGGTGATCACAATGGATCGTCAGAGAGCCTAATTTGTTTGGCACTTTAATCTACCTCCTGTGCCACAAACCAATATGAGAATGTATGTACTTACATGTAAATCTACTGATTTTTTTCAATTGAAGATTGCGTTTTCAATATTTTTTCAGTTAGTCAATTTTCAAGCTGAAGGAAGTCGATAGTCGTATAGGATGTACTGATGAGTTTTGGAGTGGAATTTTAGAAACTTGATAATACCAATAGAATCTAAAGTTATCAAATTTAACTACATGTAGAGGAGTTATCCATGAACACTTGTTAATAAGTATCATCTTATTAGAGTGCCCTCTGTAAATATGAGAATAAAGTGGGATTTATAAAATATAGTAATTACCAAGCGCTTACAAAGATAAATACATGTACTAAACTACATGTATACTAAAATGAATACATGTACATCTAATAAGAATTATGTTCTTGTAAATTCTCCAATAATTCCATCACATTTTGATCACCTTCCATCTCCAGCATACAAAATATTGCATACAACATAACTGACCTACGGTAATTCCCCTAATAATTCGATCACCGGAAGTGCAACAAAGATGGCTTATATCTGTAAATATTCTTCATGGCACCAGCTACAAAGTGTCACATTTGGTCATTATATGACTTTTTTCAACGGGAATGTTACTTTTCCTCTGTGTTTGAATAACAGAGTTGAAAAGTTAACTTCCTGTGATTGAATTATTAGGGTATTTTTCGAAATTATCATCTATGTAAGCATATTGGTCCTTCCTTGGAATGGTAGGATAACTTGATGCATATTTATCATATTTACACCCGTTAACAAATAGTTAAAAATCTGTCCTACATGTATACTGTAGACAAACGAAAGACAGCAAAAGTATGGAGCACACATTCATGCTCGAGTCATGGGTCAATTGGTTCACCTGCTGCTGCTGTCAGGACAAATGTTTTGTCTAAGGATTAACTTCAACTATATCAGGAATCAGGCATTAAATAAAAACTTTGGACTAATGGACACTTCCAATAGCCAACATGTTGAACAGTAACCCAAAAACAGTTTCACATAATTTCAGCTGAACAGTTTTGAAATCGGCTTTCTACAGGGAGTAATCTAGCTCTGGAGGGACTCTGTGTGCAGCTAAAACTAATCAGTTTCTTCTGAACAAGGGCTTTGGTGTAAGGCAAGATGATATGAAAAAAAATAAAAGAAATTTGGCCCATCCGATATTTTCCCCATCAAATACGGTTGGCGAGTGGTTTGGCACCGAGGCCTTGATTGCACAGTAGATGAAAGCCCCACTGGACTGGTGTTTTGAACTGATCAAATTATGAGAGAAGATAGAGGACATTAAAATTCGACCCTTAGTAACCTCATTAATATATATCCAATAGAGTGTGTTTACTGTCAATGTACTTTTATTACACTATAATATCCATGTATCTCTGATGCAGGAATCAATGAGGCAAACACCATCAGTCCTGACTCCTATTGATTCTATTCCCAAGGTGAGATCTTGCTGCTCTGCCGAGCAAATGGAGAAATAAAGCGGCTTTTATCATGGTGATCAATACAGAAACACGAGAGTGGAAATTATAGATAAACTATATATGTGACACTATCACAAATTTAATAATAATTACTTTCAATCAAAATGGAATCAATAGAAGATCTATTGAAACATTTTTAAGAGTAGAATAAAACATACATGTGAGAAGGAGAATATAGTCAATTCCATCTTGCAGTGCTTCAGGCAGAGGAGCTCAAATTCACTCCCCAAGACAATATGGAGCATTTTCTGGGCCAAAAGAACTGATTTCATACTGCATAATTGTCATCAATAAAAAGAGCTGTTTTTCATTCTTCTGAATTTGAATTTAGGGGAGTGATCACTCCAGATCGATCTTCTTAAATCCCAAGCACTGATCTAAGCATCTGGCATGGTACACTGTGAATCTGAACAAAATAATATGATGCTAACATATCAAATAAAAACAAAAATTGTTTCAGTCAGCACAGCTAGGGTGTAGACAGGTAATGTATAGTTTCACTGAGAGATTGCATAACACACCACACACTCAAACGCTCTCCACTCAAGTTTAAACGAGATAAAAGAAGCTGGTAATTAAGAAAATAATGAATTGTTAATGGAAAGTTACACAAATCACATTGCTGGGATACCCAGTGCATGATCTTATACTGGAACTGCTGAAGTGTTATTGGATTGGAACAGGCGCTATTGTACTGATGTCTTGCCAGGAAATTACGAATATATTTGGGTGTGTCCCGTAAGTTACAAGTACATGATGTATATATTTCTTACAGTTATCAACTGTTTGCTTTGATGGTTACTAATCCTTGAACAGATCAAACAAATACATGGATGACAGCTTCATACCACTCTGAATGATAAACTGAATTTGTATACCGGCTAAAGGCCAGGCATAATAAGTTTGAGTTTTAGGTGACCCTTCCTATCCAAAATAATTGGTCAAATTTAGAGTAGGCTTTATTTTACTTTTTTTTATTTTCATAAATCTTAACAATAAACTTTTCTGAGTTGTTACATGAATCCATCACATAGTAGATACAAGTAAATACAGCAAGAAATTCAAATTTTCCTATTGAAATCACGTTATTGCATATACATATAATATAATGATAAATATAATATAAAAAAATAATAATAAATGAAATACAATAAAAAAATTTTTTAATTCCCTACCAACTGTTATCTGAATTTATAACCTGATATATAATGAATTAAGAAAAAATATACCAGCTAAGTATTATAGGGAACATACCTGGAACAGCGATCTGCAACATTATCAACAATTTGGTTCCACTCAATAGCTGGATCAAATTCAAGGATAAAAGTTTTTAAAACATTCATGCAAGTACTCCTATATACATGGACATGACTGAACTGTCCTGTATCGCATTCAGAGAAACACTGAACTAAGTAAGCTGTAATTATAGATATGACAGTATTGAGTGAACTATGTATGAGTGTGAGATTGAGATCTTGGCATTAGCAAGTTAGTACAAGTCTGGATATATACTGTCTGTACTGGTTCATTATAATTATGACAGCTAACATGCAAAACAATAGGCCCACATGTACCTTAACAAAGGGAACAATGTGGACAGATTGTATATTTATAAAAGTAAATTCAGTGTATAAATGTTTGTATGTTACATGTAGTATGCCAATTCTGGCTAGACACAAATTAAGGGAGTTTGGAAACAGTTATCTAATTAATATTTATACACTGATGTCGTGATAGTCACATAACGGTTATTTCAGCATTTCATTAGCTATAGTTTCGGGAGAAAAGTTCCAAACTGGATAAAGTCCTCCTGCGTGAACTTGACCTAGAGGGCCCCATAAAGCCCGGAGCATATATATGTGAGTTATCCCCAAGCTGAGCCAACAGCCTCAATTGCATGTTGTCTCATGGGATAGCACTGGTTTCGGCACACACGGAGTCAGCAAAAGGTTCACTGAATTGATTTCAGTTCTCAAGACAACGGTGTACCAAGGATCAAGGCTCGAGCGATACATGTTACTGATATATTGCATTCACAACATTTGGAACAGACAGAAGAATGGATGGACAGAAGGATGAACATCATTTTCACAGTCTCCTCCCGCTTAATTGGCAGTGGACAAAAACTACTACTCATTTCCTGTATAAGATTTTGAGTTCAATCTGCTGCAAGCAGAAAATAGGGCTTCTACTAGTCAGGAGAGATTGGGGTACAGTGGGACATGGGGCACAGTTGGACAAGCCATTTAACTCCTATGTTTAATAACAGGAATCACATTACATTATTATCAGCAGAAATCTACCTTCCTCATACAACACCTGTATCGATTATAACTGAAAATTATCAGTGGTAAAAAATTAGTGGCAAAACAACAGTGTTTGAATAGCCCCAAGCAAATTTTCAGGATGGAGAAACATATTTTCTTTTATCAAGTTTTCTATGAAACTTCAATACTGTTTTGGGACAATTGTTAGAGGATGGACAAAGGTAAAATTTAATAGTATTGATCTATTACCTCAGATGCATGTATTTGTGTTAAAAAAAAACAACGGGAAAATACCATGCACGCCCGGGGCGGACTGGGACATTTTTGCTGGGGCACACTGGGACAATAGTAATCAAATGGCAAAATTTATATTCATTGTAAAATGTTATGAAAGTGCATTATTTTGTTTCCTAGATAAGTAGTAATTACTATTTCCATCGGATTTCATAAGTTTTACTAACAATTTCAAAGTTTTAATGCTTCCGTTGGAATGGGAATCACACAAAATATATTTTCTTCGAATTTGGCCTCTGGGAAATATTTCATGTAGTGCAGGGGTCTAAAACAGCAACTAACTTAGGCATCGTTATTAAATCTTCCAAACTCCTATGAAACATAACAGTATACACTCGATCTAAAACAAATTTTGATGAACGTCCCACTGCACCCCAGTGGGTGTCCAAGTGATCCTCATACCTGAGGTAAATTGGGACACTTTTTTGACTTTTTTATTAAAATGTACTTCTGGATACAAGTATACCATATATTTCAGATTTTTTTAGTTTTAAGTATCAGTTATAACTGGAGCACATGGCAATGTGACGACGTCCGTAGTAGGGTAGGTATTAGGACTCTGACGCGAACTAAACTCTCGGAAATCCCCCCCCCCCACCCCAGTTGAAATCCTGCCTATATTAAGATGGGCACTGCCCAAGTCAGAATCAGCATTGATATTCATCAAAAATCACCCAAAATTTTTATCAAAAATAGGTCAGCTCAGAACTTGCTGGTAACAGTCCCCTAATGCACCTTCATGCCAAAAATCAAGGTTCTAATCTCAATGGTTCTCCTTTAATATTTTGCCGACGAAAGGATTCGGATGGAGGGACTAACACTCAGTCATTACCGGACAATTTGCAAATGAGAGCCTACTTCGTAGGAATAGAGGGCAATAATAGCGGATATTCCTACAAAACAGTGAAAAATGTCCCAGTGTACCTCAATCTCTGTTAGTTCCATGTTCAATACATCTATATTCACATGTACATGTATGCCTGATGGTATGGCAGCAGATATCAGGAAATGTGTGAAATAAAGCTGTTTGGTATTGGTTTTCGAGCCCAGTTTGCTTAGTGAGACTAATACTGATTATGCTCTGTGGACTAAATAGTCTGCCAAAGAGGCTTCTTCGGAAAAGTACAGATGTAATTACAATGCAAGTAGTAGTACAGATGTAATTAAATTTTCATTGTTACAATGATGAATTTCAATGATCTTTCATTGTACAGACTTCTACCAGACTTCCATTCTACAAATGGCAAATTTTCCGACTTAAAAAATATCAAAAAGATTGCCAACTTGTATTTGGCAAGGTGTCTAGAGATAATGAAAAGGAATTATAGGCTTGAGTATATCTCCATGGATCGGCTAGAGTGTGTTATTTTGATTAAAGGATTACTTACCTTATTTTATATAGGTTCCTATCACAACCAACTGTTTTATACTGTCATTGAGGGCGATAACCTATTGTTTTTATTACAATTTGTGAAGCAATGTTTTCGGTTTGAGGTCGATGTCGGCGCCGCCATGTTGCCTGTGGGATGACGTGAATGATGACATCAGTGTTCAGAACAATGTCACGGTTAACACTTGATCCAGGGACGTTTCAACTACGGACAGTTGAATTATTCTGGGTCCAAGATTTAATTCGAGGAAAAAACTGGCGTGACAAATGCCATGGGGATAGTCCCTAAAAGTGTATAGAAACGATGATCATCGTTTCTTTGATCAGACTAGACTGCAACACTGCCACAGATAGAGCACAGGTATATGTGATTGAGTGGATGATTCATTTTTTTTTTTTTTTTTTACAAATGGGATTGACTGAAAATCGGGAGTGACTGAATTATTACAACTTCCGATCGTATTTTCCTCCAAAAATTGTGGATGATCGATTTCCGATAGAGTAATCGATTTATTAGAGAAATTATTGTACACTTGAACTATTACATGTAAAATCAACTAGAATGTCAGTGAATTTACTGGGTTCCGTCTTGAGCGAATTATCAGCATGACCAACAAGATCAACCTTAAATCTCCAGGACGTTGTGACGTTTTTAGATGAGTAGGCCTATATACTCACTTTCGCTTATCTAAAACGTCATGCAGTGGTGCAATGGCGGTGCCCAGTGCACACCGTGGTGAGCGACAAAATATTCAATATTTCTTTTATTTCGCATTCTATCAACATAAGTTTTATAAGTCTTTCTTTTGCCGGTAATAGGATCTCTGCTCTGTTTGGGAACAATCCTTCATCAGTTTGAGGATTAGTACTTCCTTACTGTTAGAGCCATGCTTTGTCAGTTTTTCTCTGAAATTATTCAGTTTATGATGGAAATCTGTGTGATTATTGCAATTTCAGACATATCGTATCGTTTCACCTTTAATAAAGGATTTGAAACTAGACGGTGGATGTGCCGAATTTCGGTGAAAATACTGAAATGTGTCAGTAGGTTTTGTAAAGCACTTCACATCCAAAATGTGGTTTTCTATGTATCCTGCTCCTTTGAATATGGTTAGATCCAGGAATGAGATATTGGGTCTCTCATATTTCATGTGTGAATTTGATTAATTCATGTGCATTGTTAGCCATTTAAAAAAATTGCATCATTTGAGCAATGCTTCCTTGAAAAATCATTATTCTGTCATCTCTACAAACGTCTGTGGAAGATGATTTTGTCCTTGTGCTCATATTGTCCGATTAAATTGATAATGATTCTGTGAATACAGATATCGGACAATTCAGGACCTCGAACGGCTCCAATTGAGGTACGATTATTTGCCTGTAGTTCTTTCCGTTGAAGGTGAACTCATTCTTTTTGAGTATAAGTGTAGCAATTTCTACAAATTCAATCAGTTCAATGTCCGGGCATGGCAGGTCAAAAACTATGTTCTCGTATTCCTGCAATTCTGCTCTAGAGAGCTGTAATAATTTCTGTAAAAGCGAGATTGGTATATACTGACATCACTTCGTAAGTGGCAAGGATGATCTCATGGTTTGTTTTTGTCATATTTCCAAGTTCTTGATAAAATCCATCGTGTCAGACACACTTGTTTTTTCAGAAGCGGTAGTAGAAAGCAGCCCAAATATCTTCTCATTTTTTCAGTCAGAGAGTTACATTGAGATAGGTCGCCCTGGAACTTTGACAACTAACCCGGGGTCTGGGTTGGCCGGATCCAGTTTGTCTAATAGTAAAGCCCGGCGCACACGAGAGCTATCCGCTGAGCTAACGGCCTTAATTGCCTGTCAGCTCAAGGGCTAGCTCTCGTGTGCGGACAGTTTTTGTTGAGTTTTTGGCCTCGCGAGGCCGGGAGAAAAATATCAAACTTGTTTGATAATTTCGCCTTGCGAGGCCAAATCCTCAGCGTGTGCGGCGAACGCAAGCCAACAGCTGAGCAGTTTTATTTGACCAGCCAATAGAAACGTTATCTCGAATTCACGTGATTTTTACGGCTGTTCATAAATGATCTCAAAGAAGGTGTTCTGTGGGAACCGGTGATTCTTTTGCTCACTGTGTGCGCTGAAACTACACGAGAGCTAGCTCCTGAGCTGACAGGCAATTGGGGTCGTTAGCTCAGCTGATAGCTCTCATGTGCGCCAGGCTTTATACATTCTGTATCTTGTGTATCTTTTGTAGTAAGTATAATGTCGGTGTACTCTTCCCTTGGTGCGTATGATTTCTGTGTACGATTTTCCAGCCAGTCATCATTAATGTTTCCATCAAATGACAGTGCTAAGCTGCGCAGATTAGTCTCTCGCCAGTGGTACTACATGTAACTTCCTGACATAAATGACATCTACTGAGCGATAACTGTGTGTAAAATGCAAAATATTTCTTTACAATCAACTGTGAAACGAAATAATATGAGTTGTCTCTATAGTCAAACATTCACCTGTCGTTTAATAATAAAAGGCAAAATAGCTCACTTTAGTTTAATTTCTGGGTTAACAGTGAATAGATTGTTGGCTAACTTCCTTCATTGTTGTTATACATGTATTTAGTAGAGTTCATCAACTGATTGCAAATATCTGTTCACTAATCCCTTCAAATAATGGACACACTCATCATTAATTTTGTTAAAATCCCACTGATAAGACCATGCTTTATCGTCATGAATATATAAGGAGATCGAATTGCCTACAATGGTAACGTAACTACAGCATTCAAGTGTTTCAGATTTTGAATTGAATATTGGATGTTAATAAAGACGGAAAAAGTTCCATGGAGCAATGATGTAAGAGGGAGCCTTGCTGTCAAAATAGTGATATATGGCGCCCATTTATGTGAGTCGTGATCTCACTATCACAAAGGCATGACTCTCTGTTGAGAATGTGCCTCAGATGGAATAGACTTTGTCAAATACTGGGTATTTGTACCACTGTGGAAACACACTTTTACGATCTCTGCAGTTTTAATGTGAAAGCACTGTCTAAATGAAGAAACCCAGTGCGTACACCCGTCACCGTATACATAGGTGCTTTCGTTCAGTGTTCACTTTATAGGTCAAGGAACTGATCAACGCACCATTTAGGTGTGAAAAATCAACATGCTTTATAGGCGATGAAATTTTAAAATACCCGGTTAGATGTTTGTGAGGTTTCTTTCTTTTGTTGGACGTTACAGCTATGCTGGTTTGGAATACTGTGTCAAATAACAACAGCAACTCATTTGTGAACTGGTGCAGTCGGAAACCCGCAAAAATTTGTAAGACTGAAAGTACACGAGCGCCGCCTGGGGAGATAATTTAGCTCGACCAACCCCATTATTTCATATCTTTTATTATGAAAAAATAATAATAATAATAATAAAAAAAAAAAATAATAATATTAGTGAATTTCAGACAACAGAAATTTCAGACAACACTAGATTCGGACAAATCCTGCACCTAATATTCCCTGTGAGCTAGCTAAGCGTAACATAGCTAAGCTGTAGCTCCGGTTGGGCCTTTTTTTCTATACTGCGTGTGAACAAGGCACTGGCACCAAGCCATTCACCAGCCATGGTTGTTGAAAAAATGCTGTATGGCTAATATTTTCCGAAGCTACAGGTGTATTAGTCACAAACAATAAAATAATTTGATTCTGTATGCTCTTGTTTATCTAGTTCAATACGTAGGCATTGAAATGACGTCATCTAAAGTATGTTTTTGACTTTGTGACCATACTTTATGTATAGAATGATTGCTGCCTTGGTCATGGCGACCAAGGCCAAAAGTTGATGTGCATTTCTTCAGTGAGTTGATTCATATTTCATTAATATTTCCATAACTGAAGATGAAGACAGTGTGCCGGAATTGAATGGAAGAATTCTTTGGGCTTTTTGAAGAACTGGGGAGATAACATTATTAATTTTAGCTATTATGTTTTCATCCCTAATAACAATGACCACTTTTGTTCATCTCAGTAATTATCACATACAAAGTTTTCTCTATAAAGATGAAAAATATTTATATATTTTGTTTCACATTCTGCTTCATAAATTCAATACGGTATCAGAAGAATTCACCTCATAGCCGAAATTGGGGAAAGCATAAAAAATATTGCACATTTCAGCTTCAAACATGGTCGCCACCTGACAGAATCTGCATGGTTACAATTACAGACACATTTGACTCTTCAGTAAATTCAATGATGACAAGTTACATGCTGTCTTATATAATAACATACTTGATTTGTGGAAAACTTAATCATGCTTAAATTTGTTCACCCATAAACACTTTATTTAAAAATCACCTGCTTTGTCTAAGTTCAACAAGCTAAACCCTACTGACATTTAATTTTGTGATATCGACAACGTTGTCAATATCACAGTGACAAAATTAAATGTCAGTAGGGTTTAGCTTGTTGAACTATTGTTTGTCAAAAACTGTCCAGTTTTTGTCACGGCAAACCGAGGTCAGAGCGACCAGTTCTGTTTTAAATTACTCGTAACGGCTCTGCGTGTAGATTATTATGTACCACAACAACAGCCGGTTTCTGTAGACATGTTCTGAGTTTCGGTCTGCCGTGAAGCTAAAACTGGACAGTTTCTGATAGAAAAAAAATAATTCAAGTAATCTTAAATGTGTTCATATTAAGAGCTGAACACATTTACAAACAAAGGTAATACAGAATTAATTATTTTATTGGTTGTGATTAACGGTTTCGAAAATTATTAGCCGTCCAGCATTTTGTTAACAACTACGCCCAGTAAATGGCTTGCTGCCGGGTCCTTGTTCGCAGAATACAAAAAAGGCCCTACCAGAGATAAGCTGGTGCTGTTGTTGTTGTCCAATGTTGCTAAATAGTACGGAAAGCAGTACAAGCGCTGGTTCACGCTTATGACTACTGCCCATGATCACTAGTTATCGCCTCATAATTTGAATAGGCCACATTGTGACTTGTGTGATTAGTACCCTCACCTGTTAACTTTGACAATAACCAATTAGCGCAGTCAAAATGCAGTCCTTGATCCTTGATCTTGTGATTTTTCTTCGGCTGTCATCGCCATGTTGTTTATGGACTATTTACTCAGAAACTGGTAGTAAATGAATATTAACAAAATAGTTCTTCCACAAAATATATGTATTTAGATTGGGTTTTTTTTCTTTAACTTTTGCACTCTCATTACATATTACCGGATGTTTTCAGTAAGATTGTCTCTGACCTTGATATATCACATGTAATATCTGGTCAGCTCTGCAATGAATTGTATGGTATTCATACGCGTAAACATTGCATAGCAACAAAACACGTGCGACGTGAAAGCCAACGAGTTCCGGTCAGTTTCTGCATTTTGACAGGTGTTTGGTTTCGGACTTCTGTTTCTCGATCATGATGATGATGACGGCCAGAACGCATGGGCCAACTTGTATTGATAATTAATGAAATAGCTCTGCGATTATCGGCTGTAGTTCTGACTGGTAAAAAGCATTCTCCTCTGAGCCAAACAGTCAGCATGGTCAGAGCCACCACCCCTCAAATTTACAACAACAACAACAGCAACAACAACACCACCAACTCTGTCAGTGAGTTATTACTATTACTAGTCTAAAAATTAGACGCTGACAGTTATTTTATGGACTCTTGGATGAAAAAAGATGTTTATCCGAATATTTCTACAAATTTAGGCCATTGATGCAGTCCACTATGAGCGAGAACATAAGAATGGCTGTTTAACTTTCCCTCCCTTAGATCAGAAGTTCATGAAAACTGAACTTCTGCTAAGATTCATAGCGTCTCCCTTCCCTCAACGCTATGCCGACGACAAATACATTTCCCTGTTGGTAACTCGAATATCTCCATGGCGCACTTATTATTATCTTTGCGCCCTATTGGACCTTCATTAACTTGAGAAAATGGGCCGCCATGAATAAAAATACAGAAATGGCAGACTAAATGGCCCTTGGTCGGTCACATATTAATTACAGACGTTAAAATTATCCCTATGGAGCCTTAAAATCACCTGAAACCAAGGGTCAAGAAGATGGGCATTTCCGTCATAATAGATCCCGTGTATACAGGTGATGATGACAACATCGATTATGGTATTTTTATTCATGGTGGCCCATTTTCTCAAGTTAATGAAGGTCCAATAGGGCGCAAAGGTAATAATAAGTGTGCAGGGCTTCGTGTTTAGCGCGAGTGATAGCTCACCTGCACGCAAACACTCGCGTAAATTCATGTCACGAGAGTGATTTTAGCTCACGTAAACTGTCACATTTTATATTGTATTATATTGCAATCACTCGCCTGACTTTTAAATACCCTCTCCTAAATATTTTGACGTGAGCTATTTTTAGCTCGCGCACTTATTCTAAACACGAAGCCCTGGTGTGCCATGGAGATGTTCGAGTTACCAACAGGGAAATGTATTTGTCCTCGGCATAGCGTTGAGGGAAGGGAGACGCTATGAATCTTAGCTATCCCTCCGTCCGCTAAGTGACTGACTGCATGCATGGGGGCAAGATATGCTTTTACATTTGCCGAAAGTTTGTTTTGGTGAATATATTTGTATCTGTTCACTGAAATATTCCAAAACTTTCGTATGTTTTGTGAATGAATATCGTCACCAAATACATAAGAAACAGCGACCATAAAAATGTAGTTTCATATTTACGGAGAGTTTCCGTAATTCGCAATGTTAACATAATGGGAGCTTGCCCCCAGTGCGGAGGGGGAACAGCTGCCTGTGACGAGGACTTCCCCAATGTTGTGATAAAAATTTATTAGATAGTGCCAATATGACATCAATTTCTTTATTCACTCACAAATTTTATGCATGCACAGTTTGCGCGCACATGTCTGTAACAGAGCAGAAATCCATACTGAAAGAACATGGTCTAAGTTTGGTCCGTTTTGCGAAGTTATATTTTTCATTGCAGATCAGTTGACGTTAATTTCAAAGCACTTGATAGAAATTGATGACACAACTATGATGATTTACCAGTTAGCCCTACTGTGTCTGGCGCGAAAGTGGAATGGAAGAGTATTCATTTTTGTCAGATGGGTGAGGTGCAAAATGACACTTTGGGAGTAATCATTGCACAAGCTTATATGTTGTAATTCAGCTTTAACACATATTTACCACTTAATTTTGCATGAAAACTGCTTTCACAAAGCATCAAAACTTTCTGGAGTCCTTTACTTACAGATATCGGTACAATCTGATAATAGGAAATAATGGATGCTCCCTGATATAATCTCTTTGGAAGTAGGGGATAGTTCATAGATGTTATAGTTTAGTAAAAGCTCTCAGCAGAATTTGATACTCCTGCATATTCTTTTGTTTATATGCCTCCTCAACACAGTAAGACAACTAATTTGCTATTGCTAGTGTTACTTTCGCTATAGATTTGCTTTGCGAAAAATGTAGTGTTCAATAACTGTCAGGAAACTTGATCATGAACATGCAGCTTTATGCTTAATGGACCCCAACGACATTTCGGATGGCCTTAAGCTTTTCATGTTGAATTGTATAAACACAAATCTTGATTCCAGGAGTAGTCCTTGATTTTTAGTTATTTGTTTTATCCTGTGTCTAGCCCTGATGAACCAGTAAACATTTATCTGCAAAAAATGCCCAATATGCCCAATTTTCCAAGAAAATGGGATTGAATCATTTTTGTCCGCATTCGCGCTGCTTTGGTGGGGGGGCAAACTTTTTTTCACATTGAGAATGACATTTTTATGTCTGGCCACTAAGGGTCCTAGTTCAGGCCCGTATTCCGAGGGAGTTAGGGTGTTCCCTGCCCCCTCCCCCTTTTGACAAAAGCGCCCTTCAATGTAAACAATAATAAGAATATAAATGAAAGAGCAAAGTACAACAACATAGTAACATAGTTTCCAGTGTACTAAGCTTATTGCCTCCACTTGCAACTGGACTTAGTCTAGGGGCCCTTATTTACACGTAACACCCTGCAACATAGCCCAAAAACATCGGTTGGAGGGTTCTAATTTACCTGGTGTTGATTAATTGTTGTTGTTAATGATATCATAGCCTCAGAGCCCTCTCTGTCTGAGTGAAGTTATCAAACCGAAATGTAAATATATAAAAAAAGAGCCTCAGTCGCTTGAGATCATTCACTGGATACACTGGGGAATTGAGACAGAGGCATGTTTACTTTATCGAATAAAATGATTTGGCATCTCCATCACTTTGATAACCACTTATTGACTCCTAAAGGAATCTGCCTTCAAACACAAATTTTGTCAACAAAACCGTCCTGTTTCTTTCTCCACAGTTGGCAGGGACATGCACAGAATGTGGTTGAACTTTTTGCTCGCATGTCATCAGAAATTGACCCTTGCCAGTTGTGCCCAATAGCGGCGTGTGTTTATTCACGTGATGAGAAAGGTCACAACATAAAATAGCACAGGCCAGGTTATTTCAACATGTCAAAAAGGCTGCAAAACTGGAAATAAATCGACATTTTCTTTGTACTTTTTGTCAGCATCAAAACAGTCATGAGAGATACTAGTGGACGTACACTTTGCCCAAAGCAACAGTGTATCAGGGATATCTTCCAGTTCTACCACTTGATTGGTCAGTTCAAATTTTCAAAGAGAAATCTTGAATTTTCATTGGCCTGTGTAGAAACTTGAAGAAAATTCAGCCAGTCCTACAGTTGGTGCTAGTTGTATAGTGCAACTGAATCACACAGATATTTGCATTTTTGTTTTAGTTGCAACCTGTCCAATACCACGATGATCCATGTGTTGCCAGAAAAGGTGTCTGCTCGGCTGAGGTCCGGTGTAGCCATTACCAGTGTGACCCAGTGTGTAGAAGAACTGGTTCTTAACTCCTTAGATGCTAGTGCTACCTGTATTGCTGTCCGACTGGATTTACCCTGTTTCAAAGTTCAGGTGGTTGATAATGGGTGTGGAATTCCATATGAACAGTTGGATCTGGTCGCAAATAGGTAACTACACTGTCTATATCAACAAGAAGACCATTTCAATTCTTCTATCTGTGTGAACCCAGTGAAATAAGATTTTAACAGAGATTTGTCTGGGTTTGTTTACCCCTGTATTAGGGTATATATATGTATGAGCTTGATGCCCATTTCTTGCAAACTGATTTAAATTGTGTTGATTGGCCATCTCCCAAGGAATAAAGCCATAAGTGCTACTGATTGACTAATGCTCTATAGCCCAATTCGGAAAGGGTTTTATCTCCCTTGTTCCACTAGGGGCGTGTTGATGCAGAGAACTCCCGGTAAGTACCAAAGGCCCTCACACTTTAGTTTTAGTAATTAAATGCACTATTTTTCTAGAAAATTAACTTTTTAGTGTACACGTATACAGGATCTATCGGTTCATCTAGCAAATATGAATGGAATAGTTCTTCAAGCAAATATTCTGGAATAGTTTATCAATATATTATTCAAAATAATTGCGTGTGCCCTTGGTAAAAGTGAAAATGAGGTGACTACTTCCCGGAAGCAACTTTTCATAGTAACCTCTAACCTTAAAGAGTGGCAGTTATTCAGGGGGAGATCAGACACTTTTCGGAAAGGGCTATACAGTACTGGTATTACACATTTAACCAGACACGTGGGAATTATAGGTGAAATACTAAGGTTTTGAAATGTGTGTTTTAACTGCCAATCTTCACCATTATTGGCCTACCTATCAGACCTAGTCATGTATGCATTGGGTATTTAGTAGAAATCATGGTCACTTGTCTACCTTTCTTCACAAATCACAGCCCTCGCAATTAGCCACGGCAAACAGCAATTGCCGTGGTAAATGCTGGGGTAAAATCACTTCGCGTCGGCAGTTTTTTTGCCGTGGGTCGTAAAGTGATGTTGTTGTTGTTGTCAGTAAACAACATACGGTCGATGGTAAAATACGTCTCCTTGAACTGGCTTTTCTTGCTAATAAATTTGGTTTTCATAAACGAGACAGCTACTGGTGCTGTGGTTGTTTGATTGCATAATTTGGAGACATCGGTCGGCAAAATGCACTTTTCCAAGAACTGACAGACAGCCGATCATTCCCGATCTGGAAAGCACAGATCTTCAATTGGATGTCTGTCACTCTCCAGCATGCAGGGCATTTCTCCACTGGCGTTTCTTCGTTGTCACAATAGCACAGGCGACCGCATATGAGGAGAGTGCTCTAGGGAATGGTGAGGGTTACGTTGAAAGGGGAATTCACGTACAGTCATGACAGTTAGGATTATGTATTATTGTATTATGAATGGCACGGCAACCTGAAATAGTGAACTGAGTAGCAATCTTAGATTAATTAATTACAGCTGGCACTAAATATCTTATATACTCCATGTTTTCATACATTACCCGGAATATAATTTGCCCGACATTTGGGGTTACCGTACTCCACGTAAGCCCCTACAATTACCATTCTCCTGCACAGCGGTATTTAAAAGTTTTGACATTGACAATTTGTTTTGCTTTGCCATGGTACGAGAGCATGACGATGCTGACGAAATGGTGAAATGTAAAATTTGAGGTTGTCGTGCATAAAGCCTGAACTGGCGGACGATGGTGGAAACTGTGCTTGAAATTTTCTTTACTTTTTGAGGCGTGCAAGATCGGCCAACATGTTACGACCACGTGGCTTTGTCATTATCGCCGTATCGGATAAATGGATAGCTGGAACCTGAGGTAATAAAAAACTGGAATGCCTCCGGCCGACTATATGGGCAAGTTCGCGGCACACCAAGAAGCGGCAATAATATTAAGCTGTCGTTGGATGTGCTGAACATTCTGGAGGCGGAATACAAAAACTTTACCAGAAGGAGTTAGGAAAATCAGAGTTTTTATTCATTCTTGTTTGCAAAGAAGCCAAGGCAAAACTTAAAATATTGTTTGTTTGATTAACCCTACAGGCCCCCACCTATAACTTTAGGTTTTTTTTTATTTGACCTTTTTTTAAAATTCATCTAAGAAATATAGGGTATTCCTGAAACTATCTTATATTGAAGTTATATCTGTTAACCAGGAAAACTCAAATCCACACAAATGGTAATATTTTCTCTGTTTCGCACATCTCATGTCTCTACTCCCATGAAGCAATAATGTCACCAGGTATGTGATCATGAAAAAGTTCAATTGAGAACTAAAATTAAAATAATAAAACTAAAAATTGACCTACCAACGCATGGTTTGTAGCAAGGTTATGTTACCCAAAACAAAAAACTTGAATTTTTGCTCAATGGTCAGTACATATGACCAGAAGTTCATCTGTATTTTATGAACTTCTGATATGACAAAAATGAATGCATCCAATTGTAGTGGAAAATCTGTGAATTCCAGAAAACATCCTGGGCAAGTCATTTAATTATCGTAGTCAAAACTAGATCTACTGCAAAAACAAAATGCCGTGGTGAAGCCCTTTTTTGCCGTGGCCAATTGATTTCTCCTCAGCAATTTTTTTGCCGTGGAGAATTTTCCTAATTGTGAGGGCTGAATCACAATGGCACTATTGTGACCCCTGGTACTTTTTGTCAAATGTATCATTTTAATGATGTAATCTGGGATATATGTTGAAGGAGAGGTCAAAGAAGAGTGAAGCAATGCCGATTTTCTAGCATGGTTTACCCATTAGGATGATCTCACAGTGAAAGGGAGTTTCTAAAAATGAATGATTGTGTACCTTCATCGATCAGGAAGTATAGGTATTGACAATTTTTAACATAATTATTCAAAACCTTTACATCACATCTTTGAATGGACCTTTCTCGATTTAATTTGTGGACAAAAGTTTACCCCTGTTCTCTGATGGGTGCATCTAGGTGTGATTCCCGGCATAAAGGCGGGATTTTGGCCTATACGTGGTGCGGTTGAAATCGAAAAAATAAAATGTCCTAAATATACTTGTGTTTCAATGTAACGGCAAGAGAAAATATAAGTACACAATATGTGAAAGTTTTAGTGCGATTGCGTTATGATTATAGTTATGACATGAAACTGAAATCCACAGCTTGTGCTATTTCGTGAGAAAAGAGTCTAAATCGAGTCCTTCAGACATGCATTTAGACGGGAAGGACCCCTTGGACCAAAACGCCATTTAACCTGGTGTTGTGTGGTAACATTATATCCCCACTGCAGGAAAATATTTTTGGTCCAAGGAGTCCTTCATGCTAAAAAATGAAAAGTTATGAATCATAACGTTTGAAGTTTTCATATTAAAAGTAAAATAAATATTGTTTACCTATGACACACTGCCGTGTGGACATTAAATATTGTTTACCGATGACATGATACCGTGTGGACATTATGGGCTAGTCAAACGTTGAAATCGAACGATCAGTCGCTACCCGTTACAATGGCAATATATTTGCCTAAATTGTGTATTTATTCTCTAATATGTGCATGTAAAATCGACTGCAACGTGGTGAAATAATAACGCCAACATATGGCCTTTTTTCATCGTAACATTTAGTCTGTTGATTGGCAGCTGACGCCGAGGACAAGTTGTACATTGCATTGTGATTGACAGATGGCGACAAGAAATGTACATTCCTATGGGTCGGCTGGCTGTGGGCAAAACCCCCACCTTACCATACCATCTCCTTTGTGTTAAACTCCTCCCTGTAGAATTGAACAGCATTATAGCATTAACCCCACTACATTTAGTTGCTTATGCTTTTGTGACTCATGAATGATATAAATGTTGCAGTTGCACTTCATTGTGAAAAGATCTACAAGTAAGGCTGAATAAAATACATCTCTAACTTCTCAGACTCAGGCACTTTTTGGAAAAAAACAATGACTAGGGAGGGAGGCTTTGTTTTATCTTTTTCTCTGACAAAGACCAAATATATCCAAAATTTCTAGCAAACCAATGCAGTACCATCACTGTTTGAGTTACTTGAAGCATCAGCCTTTGAAGTTGAAGAAATGGTGCAAAAACATGTTTAGAGCATAATTATAAATATAATTCTTCGTAATTAAGTTTGATCAATGGGGAGGCTGATAAACATTTGATATCAAATTTGTGAACATAATCTTATTGCTCTTGACTTTTCTTCTTTCAGGTACTCGACCAGTAAGTGCCATGGACCGGAGGACTTGGAGAACCTCAGATACTTTGGCTATCGTGGCGAAGCTTTGGCCAGCATGCGAGAAGTGGCGGCCATCTTGGAAATTGTCAGTCGACATCGACTTTGCACAAAAACTTACTGCAAACTCTTCCATGATGGCAAGGCCCTTCCTACGCATGAGACCAAACTCCAGCGTCCTTCTGCAGGAAGCACTGTCACTGTACACGACTTGTTCAATAAACTGCCCGTGAGGAAATGCACGATGAATGAGAATTTGGAACTTGAAAGAGTAAGACAGAGACTGGAGGCCATTTCCTTAGTTCATCCAGAAGTTTCATTTTCTTTACGAAATGATGCAACAGGGAACAAAGTACTGCAGACTGTCAAAAGCAACTCAATCATTGGTTCTTTCACCCACTTGTTCGGTGCAGTGAAGGCAAGCTGCTTGTGTGAGGCTAAAAGGACCCGAGGAAATTTTGTCATAAATGGCCTTTTGGGAAAAGATGGCCATTTCAACAAAAATATGCAATTTGTGTATATAAATGGTAGACTTGTCCTAAAAACAAGAATTCACAAACTTTTGAACAAAGTATTGGTAAAATGCTTTTCATCAAGAAAGGGAGAATCTTCAGATGTTTTGAGGAGAGCCTCTAATTCGCCTTATCAAAGTTCCAGTCCAACTAAGCAGAGCGTGAAATACGGCATATTCATTCTCAACATCAAATGTCCGTTGAATGAATATGACATCACTTTCGATCCATCCAAAACATTGGTTGAATTTCAGGACTGGGAAGCACTGCTCTTGGATGTGGAGAAAGTGGTTCAAGATTTCCAGCAACAATTAGGCATTGCTGTAACAGAAGAGAAAACGGAGTCGAATATCAGAACTGACATTTTGGGTTTAGGAACCAAAGGTGACACAGAAGTAGTTACGCAAAACGATGAGATGGAAAGTAGTTCTGTTCCATCATATGGTAAAAGCATCAGTCCCAGCTCAGCGTCGAATAGCCTTCATTCTAAGATTGTGAGGCGTTTAGGTTCAACAGCAACTAAAGATAGCGAGAAAAATGCAGATTTGAGTGACTCTGATAATCTGAAGGACAGTCAGATTGATGTGAGAATGATCTGTGACTGTCCGGAGGAAAGCATCATAGACGTGCTTGAGGAGTCGGCTAAATGTGAAATAACCAGGCTATCTTCTGAACTGGAGAGCTTCTCAGGGAGTGGCAAATATGACGTCGTAAGCATGGAGATATCTGCTGATGTTAAGGACGAGGAAGATACTTCTTGCGAAGATCCACTTCTAACACCATCTTTGTCAAGACATAAGATCAGGCCCAATATGTCTAATAGATATTCAAAATCTGTGGCGGCAGAGGAGATTGAAACTGAAGCTGAGGACTTAATTGTAGAAACACTTAGGCCTACAGCAAAACACAGTATCAGGCCCATCACGGGTAACAGAAATATAAAATTTTTGGTGGGGGAAGAGAACACTGAAACAGTTCCCAAAGACCCACTTCTGACATCATTTATATCGAAACACAAAAACAGATGTAACAGATATGCAAAGTCTATGGATGAAGAGGATGACGAAACAGGGCCTGAAGACGCACTTGTCACAGTATTTAGTCTTGTATCAAAACGGAACACCAGGTTCAACATGAATAACATGTATGCAAAGTCTGTTTGTGAGGAGGAAGATGTAACAGGGCCTGAAAACCCACTTTTGACCAAATTTAGTCCTAGATCCAAAAACAGGTCCCGCTCCAACACCGGCAACGGGTATACAAACTGTACGATCGAGGAGGAGGAGGAAGCGGCTCCTGGAAACCCACTTCTGACACCATTTGTATCCAAACACAACACCAGGTCCAACATGGGTAAGATGTATACAAAGTCTATGGCTGAGGAGGAGGATGAATCAGAACATGAGGATCCACTTCTGATACCAGTTGTATCCAAACACAAGACCAGGTCCAACATAGGTAACAGGTGTACAAAATCTATGGCTGAGGAGGAGGATGACCCAGAGCATGAGGATCCACTTCTGATACCAGTTGTATCCAAACACAAGATCAGGTCCAACACAGGTAACAGGTGTACAAAATCTATGGCTGAGGAGGAGGATGACCCAGAGCATGAGGATCCACTTCTGATACCAGTTGTATCCAAACACAAGATCAGGTCCAACACAGGTAACAGGTGTACAAAATCTATGGCTGAGGAGGAGGATGACCCAGAGCATGAGGATCCACTTCTGATACCAGTTGTATCCAAACACAAGATCAGGTCCAACACAGGTAACAGGTGTACAAAATCTATGGCTGAGGAGGAGGATGACCCAGAGCATGAGGATCCACTTCTGATACCAGTTGTATCCAAACACAAGATCAGGTCCAACACAGGTAACAGGTGTACAAAATCTATGGCTGAGGAGGAGGATGACCCAGAGCATGAGGATCCACTTCTGATACCAGTTGTTTCCAAACACAAGACCAGGTCTAATATGGGTAACAGGTATACAAAATCTATGGTTGAGGAGGAAGATGAAACAGTGCCTGAAGACCCACTTCTGACACCAGTTGTATACAAACACAAGATCAGGTCCAACAAGCCTAATCAATACACAAAATTTACGGATGAACAAATAGAAGCTAATGATTCTGGTATCGACCTAGACATCCAGCGTTCCATGAATGCTGACCAATCCCCATGTGGTGTCCCACCTATTGTATCCACTGTCACGCGAGAGTCCTTCAGAAGTATGTTCCAACAACTTGGTTCTGCACCTTTCAAAAGTTGTCTCGGTGAATTACGTCAGAGATATCCAACCTCCTCTGAAGCTACTGGTTGTTCTCAAAATGCAAAATTTAAACTGGAACAGTTGAGAGCCTCCATGCAAGGAACAACGCAAGATATGAAAGCTGGCTACTCCTCCAATATAAACATCATGTTGAAATCATTGGAAAGTCTAAGAAAACGCCTAAGTGGAGATCCATCTGATTTGGTGATGAAACCAATGGATAAACCCTCCAGCACGAAAATCGCTGAACAAGGTCTACCAATTCCTGGAGGGGGTGATACCAACAAGGAGGCTGAAAATCATGTGGCTGCTGCTGATTCACAGGAAGCTGCAGATAAACCTAAATGTGCTGTCAAATATAACTCTACAACATGTCAGGAGAGTAGGTGTTGTGGTGCGAATATGAAAATTGATGTTGCAATGTCACACAGAAAAAGGGGTTCTGAGATAAAGACAACTACATCAGCAAAGCTTGCCCGTCTAGCTGGGATTAAGAAAAGTGGAGACTGTAGCACAAGCAGTGATTCTTTTGAACTTGGTGAGAGCATGGATTCGTCAAATCAACTGATCACACATGAAGGAGATAGCAGTGCATCCAGACTGAGTTCTGGAGATGCAACTCAACAAAATTTAGATGTCTCAAGCAGTTTTGAGGAGAGCAATTCTACTGGTCAATCAGTAACTGATTCTTCAAAATTAAATACAGATTGTTCAAGGAGTGAATATTTGAATAAACAAGGAGTTTGTGAGACAAATGGGTCAAGTACTGCCACACTTCTAGTCGACAGGCTGAGTGATAGTGACAGAAACCAGGAACACACAGTCAAACATCCTGTAAGCTACGCAAATTTCCCAGAAATCCCACCAACAGGAAGAAGCTTCCTCACCACAGAGTCTTTGCTGAATACATTTACCCTGAATTCGGAGGGAAGTGCCAAAGATGTTAGAGGACGACATTCGATGCAGGTTGTGTCACCATTAAAAAGACACACAGACATGATCTTGAGCAATAATATAATTGGACACGAATCCAAAGAGAAACATGAGGGAAATCGGCATTGCAATATTGCTCAACTTCCTGCTCGATTCACATCGCCTGATGGTGATATCCGACTAAGTCAGATCCTGCATTCCACTTCGGAACCCAGTGAAATTTTCAAGATTTACCGGTATGCAAATACGAATTCACTACAAAGTCCTCTTACATTGAATGATCCAAGCAACACGGGTTACAGTGAAACAGTTACACCTGTTAAAGAAGTAACTTTGAACGACCTTGATGAATCCTGTACAGGTGAACTGTCTAGTCCTGAGAAATTGGAATCTACCTTGAATGTGGGACAGGCAATTGACTTTCAGTTTGTGTCTCAAGGATTTGGATATAATTCCCAGGTAGGCCGGGAAGACTCACTCAGGCTTCCTGCAGAGTCCCTAGGATTTGAAATTTTGAGTCCTTCAGGACTCGACAGTTCAGTACAGGAGTCATCACAAAGTGAACAACCCATGGACCTAATGACCCCTCCAACATCGTTATCTACCTTTAAATTGCCGATGGGCCTCGATGAAAATAAGACTGGATGGGAGAAATCAAGTTATCTCCGAGTGGAATCGGACACAATTTCCCCGGAGAAAGACCTGGTGGATATGTTGGCGAGCCCATCATCAAGCTCATGTGGAGAGAACAAGGGACCTGCTGTTGCACTGTGCCCAAACCAACCTGCGTTTTTTGAGTACTCCTTTGGAGAAACCAACAGGCTCCAATCTTCATCGGCTACGAGCTTGTGCTCTGAACCGGACCTTTCCCTGTGCTTGAAAACAGAGGATAGTGTGCAGGAAGCTGATATGTGCAAGAAGACAAATGCAGAAAAAATCAGTGCGAAGTGCTCTGAGCATGTCAATGGTATGCAGAAGTTTCCAATGAAGGATCCATCTAGCCCTCGGCAGGATGCCCCTGTTGTCCTTGAAAAGGATACAACATTGCTGTCTGGATCTTCAAATATGGTGGTAGACGACGGTGGTACCGGTGACCTAATTCCGTCTGAGTCGTCAACAATTTCCCAGATGTGGAGCCCAGATGTGGACTCGGCCCTGCTGACTGTCCGGTGTAGTGGCCGTGTTGACTGTTCTAGCACCTTTGAAGACAATATCATTGTGCCTGTGGTCACAGGATCCACACTAAATGCACCCATTGATCAATCGGGTGATGAAGTTAGCAGTACCATTGCTGATGGATCTGGAGCTTCCCGTGAAATGATTGCAATGAAAGATTACAAATCAGGTATATATAGGTCCCTCGAAGAAATGTATGGAATTCAGTCACAAATGACTAGGAGTTCAAGAGATTTTAAATGCTGGTAAAAGTTTTCGCAGTACACTTCTAATGATACAATGTTTTCCCTAAGCCCTATAGTGTATGCCTGTGGATATTTTTTACTCTTGGCCTTGGATAAATGACTGTTAACCTGACTGATTTGACATCACCATAAATTCTACCCCTAAATTTTGATACAATAATCTCTGTAATAATTCAGTCACAGGAAATGAAATTTTCCACTATAAAAGCAGGGGTGATCAAATTTATTAGAACAGGAAGTTGACTAATGGCTCAGACTCATGCAGATAGTTCATTACTTCTTTGTTCTTTCAATAATTTTAGAGAATGATCAATTAACTAGAACCACCGATTACAAAAGCGATTGTCCCCAAAACTGGAAGGGATTGAATTTTGATGGGGGGATTCAATTATTAGAGGGATTGAATTTTGATAGGGGGATTCAATTATTAGAGGGATTGAATTTTGATAGGGGGATTCAATTATTAGAGGGATCATAATACTTTCTCTGTGAATACGAAACTTTCAAGGATTGCAATGTGAAACCCATTAAAATTCCTTGTGGTACCATGATATGAAATAGATATGTAGTCTTACATTTCAACCTGTAAATTATTCTGTAGATCACCAAGTCTGACACTTAAATATATGACGAAGAGAACATACTGTATATCTATATGATTGTGTTTTCCAGGAAGAAAGATCTACATTCACCCAATGACTGGCCATTCTATGGATGAAGCGGCCTGGGAACTGTGGAAGAGACAAACAGCCGAGGCCCATCAAGGTAATGTAATAACTGACACAGCTATGATAATGGCTCTAATAGTTCCATCACATCACTATATTTCCCAACCCAAATGTAATAAAACTGTTGTTGTAGGAAAATTATTTATTTGATTTCTTCTAATACAAGATGTTGATCAGATTTAATTATTGGGTTGGCCAGAAGATGGCTCTAGATTTAATTTGTTATTTTGGGTGATTGAATTCCGCACTTTACATTGAGACAGTGGTTCACTGTGGTTTGTTCATTCAGTCTCTTTCATATCTCTTTATTATAAAGCTAGTAAATATTTTTACTTGGTGATAACTGGACTATTTTCAAACTGAAGTTGCTAAAATTATAATAAATATAAGCGTAATTGTCCTTCCTTGGTATGGGATAATTATCCGTATTTATCATATTTATCACCGTTATCAGCAGTTAGAAATCTGCCCCATGTTTAAGAGATAGGAGAGAGAGTGGTTTAATGAACCACTGTCTCAATGAACCAATGCTATCAGCACAGTTCTATTGTTAAAGGATTCACATGAATTTTGTGCAAACCTGGAATTGACCCTTTGGAGAATCATATGCGATTGAACCTGGACAGAAACTCTGATTAGCTGGATTATCTTCCAATTTTCTTCACAAGCCAATGAATATGTGGCATTTCCATTTAAGAATGTGAATTGACCAATCAGATGTTTTAAAACTGAAAGATATCCCATGATGCACTTTTGTTTCTATAGAACTTCATTGTTATAGATTTCAAATATATTTGGGTTTGCTACTACCGCCCATATCTGAGATGAGTATTGTAAATGTCAAAGTTTCACTGTTAATTCTACTAGCACTCGGAAGTTGCAAACTATTGGTGCACAGGATAGTTTGGATGAGGTTACATTTTGACTGTCCTTAATTCGCAGGTAAAGCTCACACTCAGAAAAGACAACAGCTGTTATCACACGACCTAGTTCACATTTTGGTGAAGTCTAAAACTGATGTGGCAAAGAGTGATGAGCAGACAACTGGTGATGCAGAGAAAATGGCAGGCACTGGTGAACTGTTGGGGGAATTGTGGGCAGATTACAGGACTCGGCAGTCTGAAGAGAATATGATAAAATGGAGAAATCCCAACTGTAAAACTCCTGATGATGGTATAGTAAAAGTGGTGTCATTCAGAGTAGCTCATGTAGCAGTCAGTATTCGGTTGAAATCCTTGAATACCATTGGCCTTTGGATTCCTTTTTACATGTATTCGTTGTTTTTCTTGGGCAAGTATTGGAGATTACTAGCAATATCATGACCCTGTTTGATAAATGGTAAAAATAAGTCAAAGTCAGTCATATTGGAAAGGTTTATAGTCAATCACCAGTTGTGGTAGTACCGGTATGAATTTGCAGAGCCTAGATATAATCCTCCGAAATATATCACAGATACTAGAATTTGACCTTTGGAAATAGGTCATGGTCAGTCATCTTTAATAGGCTTCTGATCTATTTTCAGTCGCATATGTTAAATGAAATTTGAAAGCCTTACAATATTAATCCTAAAAGAGATATTGTGTTAACAAACAAGATGAACAGACAATTAGGCAGACAGACATTTGCACACAGACAAATTTGCCGAGGTGTAAATGTTTCTTCTTTGGTATTCGCCATCACCATTCATATCTCTGGACTGTACTTTTGGCCTTAACTTAATAATCTTCAATGGTTTACTGTTGTTTGGTGACAATGACCTTGACCTCTTGACTTCAAAATTAATAAGGTTCTAATGTATACCCAAAGTTTGGTTCCAATCCATGATCTAGAACCAGAGAAATCTGAAGCTTACAAATAGTAACAGACGGACGGAATTGGCTATCACAGTATACAGCCTCGTCTCGTGATGGGCATGTAAAACCTAGAGCAGGCAATTGATCAAGCCCTATTAGACTGGATGTCCATGTAAATGACAGTTTTGTGGATCAACCTGTAACCATCTCGGTCATCTATACGCGGTAAGACTGACCCTGGGATCGTGTGTATCCGTTCCAGCCTACCTTCGGCAACTGCAAAAGGGAATTTCCTGAAATCAATACCACGTGACTTCGTCAGCCAATCAGCCAAAGTCCACCGACGTAACCCCAACCTAACCCGCCAGTTTTGAGTCATGTGCCGCCCTATTTGTTCAAAGTTACAGACCTGCAACGCCTCTTGGGTGATACGAAAGTTATTCATACACATATCTTTTGTAAGCCCAGGCAATATCTGTTTCCGAAGTGGTATGAAACCTGTAATTTATCAGATTTCTCCAGCCTGTTCTCCACCAGATGAAGGCCCAACAGAATCCGGTAAAGTACCGGATATCGCTCCGCGATAATGGAGACACACGATTCGCAAGCCATCTTATGGATGGCGAAGTGTACGCAAATGTTTTGTGGATCTGCAGAAATTGTACAGTTGTTATAAAAAGATCACTTAATTTGCAAGACTTCGTTAACTCAAACCGCAAATGTAAATAAATTTTCTGTATTTCATTTCTTTTTAAATGTAACTACAACTTACCACAAACCCATTTACATTGTTTCATTATTCACAGAACGTATCTCAAATTGTAACACATGTTCACATTCATTATAGACATTACAGACTCCAGCCCAAGAGTGGACAATTTAGCTGACCTGTTAGACGACTGGGATAACCCTGTATTCTCTTTACCTGAACAGGTCAGCTTAAAATCAATATTCTACAATGGAGAAATAGTCTTCAAATTTATAGCTTTACCTATATTTTATCAATATATTTAGACGATATCAGAAGCGAATCAATTAGAAGTTTGCAACATTAGATTACACCAGATAGATGGCTCTGGCTTTCGTCAAACCGCCTACACCACTGGACTATTGCACAGTCTCTACATGCAGATGCAGTCATCACAGAGGGATCATGGGTGAAAGTAATTATGTACATTTCATTCGCTGAGTATTTGAATTCCAGCTTCAGCTCATCTCTCATGATGCTCTACTCATGCAAGTTTACTGCACATCTACATCGCATCATGTGCAATAAGCATATGATGGGGGTCACTGCATTCTAGCTAGTCTAATGTGAGGTTACAGACTTCTAGTTGATTTGCTTCTGATGATATACATGGTGTTAGTATTTTCAGTTATGGTAAACACGCTAATAATTAGAGTATTTCCACGAAGTGGTAAAGTGGATGCTCTTATTTTTTCATGAGAAACGGCTCCGCTGGATCCGTCACCGCTGCTGCCGCCGTGACTTTAAACGTTAATATCTTTAAAACCATTAGATATTTTCGGTTTAGACTTTGTGTGCCATCTCCTTAGGCTTGCGAAAGTTTTCTACTGGGTGGTGCTGTAGTCCCCTAAACCTTTCTCTCATGATTGAGTCTGAATGACTTGTTTCATCTCTTTGAAATTTGATTAAAATGACAATGTCCTGAAACGTTTTGGTGTACATTTTTGTTTCATCTCTTTGAAATTTGATTAAAATGACAATGTCCTGAAACGTTTTGGGGCACATTTTTTTGTGTCCCCAAAAAATATGTTTTTCGTGAAATGCAAATTCCCAATTTGATCCATGAAATATAACATGGCTGAAACCGTTAATGATTTTTTGGTCAAACTTTGTGTGCCATCTCCTTAGGGCTGGGAAATTTGTCTGGTTGTGCTTTGACAGCTACTAGTGTCCGGTGAGAGAAGGATTGACATAATCATGAGGGATTGAATGTCATGGGTGATTGGATAATTAGAGCATTTATGGTAGACTATCACATTTCAGGTGTTATTCAACAAAGTACACATGCATTTTTACTGCATAGACCATGTCATTTACTGAAACAAAAGTTGTAAATATGTTGTTACGGTAATGCCTCTAATAATTCAGTCACAGGAAGTGAAATTTCCAACCATAAAATCTGAGGGTGATCAAATTTATTAGAACAGGAAGTTGACAAAATGGTTGAAAATGATCCATATAAGTCCATTATTTCTTCGTTATTTCATTGATTTTAGAGGGTGATCAAATTTATTTGAACCACTCATTGAATTTTGTCCCCAAAATTGGGAGTGATTGAATAATGATAGGGAGATTGAATTATTAGAGGGATTACCATACTAAAGCAAAAGTATTGCATTTGTTGGGGGAAAAAAAATGCTTTTTGTGAATGACATTTCATCAACAATTTGAGAGTGTTTTAGTGAGCAAAGCACTCCTATTAAATACATGTAGTGGTTATCTCCCTAGGAGTGTTTGGATTATCTCCCTTGATGTGATTTTCCTGAATTTGTATATTTTATTTCTCTGTCTGCAGGATTTGACCAGTGCTGAGCTGTCACGAGTAAAGTCATCAGCAGTCAAGGTACATAAAGCTCTACATCCATGTAGATTATCCAAGTCAATGCTGACTACTGCACAGGTAAATTATCTGTAAGATAATTAGATACATTTGAATTCTGTCCTGTTAAATTGATCTAATCATGTTAGATTTACTAGTTTCAGTCAAAAGGAAAATTTGGTTACATGTTGTCGGAGAATTCTCTCCCCCAAATACCTTTACCTTGTCTCAGTCAAAATTATTAAAAAAAAAAAGTTGGTCATTTTACACTTAACACTCGCATTTTTTCATTGATAAATAATTCCCCTTCATTGTCAACCCAATTTTAACAAGATCCATAATATTCTTCATCTGTTTTAGCACTTTTAACATCTATCACATTCCAAATGGAAAATGGGGTCAGTTTTGGTTTGAAATAAATGAACTGATAGCGTAGTTGTTAACACTGTAGGCGAAGAATGAAACAGATCATGTTGAAATTGGACTAATCATGGAAATTATTTAAATATATGCAAGTTTTGAGTGTTGTAGAACGCCCGAATATATTTTTAAAAATTTTTTTTTTACTGGGATAAGGTTGCGCACCCCCATTGTCACGCAAAAATTGGCACTTTTTTGGAGGAGAGAATCCTCTGACCCCAAACAGACAATCTCTCAGCAATTATCCATCATGAGGCTGAGAGGTTAGAGGAAGCTTAGACTACAGTGGACTATTGTCAGTTCTGGTTATGGTCAATCTACATATGTTTGAACAGAAAACTTGAAATACCCAGAATCATTTTCACTTGTTCCAATAAAGCTAGCCTCTTTGTTGCTAAGAGATACTTCAGGTTTGAGTGGAGTGAATACTCTCTACCTATGCCACTCGTCTCAATTTAATATTTCATTAAGCGAAGACATTCTGTCCTGTATCACAATCACTCTTCTTCTACAAGCTTCTTATCAGAGATTTTTCCTGTTATTAATAAATTATCATTGTTTTAACTGTAGGTTATTGGAGTGAATGAGTAAATGAATATGAGTTAACTTCGCTTTCAACAATATTTCTAGGTGATTGGACAGGTGGATGAGAAATTTATTGCCTGTTTGATGAGTAATGATGAAAACAATCTGTTGGCAGGTAAGTACGACCGTCTATTCTTGCCCTATTTCTTCTAATTTTTCGATCAGTACTTAGAAGCAGAAAAAAACCATCTTGTCAACTGAGGCCAAATACTGTCGCATGGATATGTTATTTATCGCAGGAACTGAAAAGATAGCTAGTGAAATTTGTAGAATGTTAGCAGAATTTCTCTCCGCAGATGCCTGAAGTTTAGTTTTGCCGTCTGAATAATTAGAAGAAATAGGGTAGTTACATCTGAAGATGAATTAATGTGAACTCAATCATCTCATTTTCACTAGGCTAGACGAATTCAATTTGATCGGCCTAACTCTTGACATGTTGACTTTCATCTATTGATGATAAAATAGAACAGACTGCAATAGCAAGTGTCGTTGCTCATTCCATTACATGGTTGGACTCAGTTTTCGTGCCTGATACTCCGAGTGATCTGTGAATCAGACCTATAACTAAATTGTGGAAGAAGATTAACATTAACACTGTTCATGAATGTGTTTGTGATTATAGATCCAAACCTTGTAGTTCTGGTAGACCAACATGCGGCACATGAGAGAATCCGTCTGGAACAACTGACCGAGGGTACGTATGCAACAGATTTCTACTAAAATGCTCTACTCTAAAATACTCTACTGCAACTGTTCAGGGATTTCCGATATATATTTGAATATATTTTACCGGAAAACTCACACACATGTCAAGTTTGTGATATTTTAAAGGTTTATTTCGATTATTTCTCAAAAAACTTTTTCAAGCAAAACAAAAACAGACCACATTACAGGAGCAGTTAGTAACTTGTCTAGACCTTTTTGGCAAGTTGGTAAGTAGTTATTGGCATGGGTGAAAATGATCAATTTCATTCAGAAATGCACCAAGATACAAGCTTACAGTTGTGAAATAAATTTGAGAGCTGGTGTAAAAAAATTATAAGATTATAAGTTTTTCTCTGTGCAGCGAGTCAAAAATGAACTGTAACCGAGTATAAACAATGTCGGCGACTACTTTACTAGAGGTAAAAATAGAATGAAATATTTTGAGACATGTCTATAAATCAATTAGAAATGTTGCAGGACAACCTGTTTCAAACATATTCTTAATTAGACATTGTCAGGAGATATCACCCAGAGTTTAGCGGTGGTCAGGAGAAACCATGCCAAAAACTATTCACTGCCGATATGTGGTTATGTGCCCATAGCATTCACAAGCAGAAACACTTCCTTCACTGTCCTGTTTTACTCAAAATAACAGATTACATATTATCTCTGATTGAATTGTGGATAACGTATCAGTATCAAAGTCTAGTTTGTTTCAATCATATGTATGTAATTCACAGATGCACAGTTAATTAGAAGTGATGGTGGAATAGGTATAAAGCAGTCAGAGGTCACTCCACCTATGGAACTGGTCCTAACAGAGGAAACTGTGAGAATGATGCAAGCTTACAGAGCAAAGTTTGAACATAGCGGTGAGTCTGACAAAAAAAGAGGCTTTAGCTGTCAACTCGATATGGATCAATTTTGATATGGTTATCACATTTCCCAGAAAATATGGGGCAAATAGGCTGACTAAATTAAATTTCTAGCTTCACAGGTACTGCTCCTTCAACCCTCTGTCCACAGTGAAAAAAAATACATGTATATATATTTTTTTCACAATTTCTTTTTTCGACTTTATAAATTTCTTTCTCAAGTATTCTTCATGGAAAGAACATTGTTGATTTCATGAAAATTGTATTAAACTGCTGCATTGGTTTGCCAGAAAAGATGGATATATATGATATGTGTGAAAGGAGAAAAATAAGAAGAAAAAGATAATTAAAAAAGCCTCCCTCGCTTGTCATTCATTTTTAAAAAATGCCTGTTAAGCTAGAGATTAATATGATTCAGTCATACATCTCAGATTTTATATACCCAAACGTTTTGTAAAATAATGTGATTACATTAATTTGTGTACATGGCAGGGGAGGGAGGATTCGATAAAATTGATTACAAAGTCTTGCCAGTCTGTTGTAAATTACACAAGATATATGGACAAATAAAGGAATACAAGTTAGAGCTGTAAATGAAATATGGACGCTGTGCTTTTGCAGGCATTGATTTTAGTGTTGTTGAAGGAAGAAGAGATGCTGTCCTCATCAAGACTGCTCCAGCATGTTTTCTGGAGCGAGAAGCCAATGAAAGAAAAAGAGGACGAGACTCAGTTATCACAGACATGGTGGAGGTCCGTGTAGCTATTTTCTTGATTTGAGGATTGGGGCGTTTGACTTTTATATGTTGTTTTTTTCTGTGTACTCGGAGTTAGAAATGGCTTACAGGGGGGTAAATATCTGTCATACAGCAAGAAGGCATGTAACTACCCCTACAGTCACAGGGCATTATTTCTTGTATCATAGCACTACCTAGTGACCAGTGACACGGCCAGACTTCAGAAGTCTACAAAATATGAAGGATATTTCACATGTTAATTGTTTATGTTTTTGACTGGATATGCTCATTTAATCCAAGGATCATGGACCTACATCCACCATGCAGGCTGCCATTTTCGCACCTCTTGCTTCTAGGGGGTGCTTTATCTGTGTTATCCAATCATTGGACGCTATGCTTGGTTATTGAAACTGATTGGTTGATGGCTGGACATGTACCACAGGCGAAGATACAAACGGTTAAAGTAGTACTCTGGATTTAGATAGGCCAAATGTTCTTGAACTGTTTTAAGCCTGTCAGCCTGTCATCACTTGACAACAGAAGCTGGATGTTTGACTGGGGATTGAACATCAACCTCCAGTTTGCTAAATATTACCGTCTAATCCAGGCTCATTTGAAACATCATCAAAGAGAGTTTGACCCACAGAACATGGCGCCATTTTATCGAAGACCCAACCCCCTAACAAGGTATGGTTGAGATGCAACAATTGAACATTACTTATATATTGATTACCAGTCGTCCTCTGTAATTGGATGTTCAAAGCATCCCTAACGGTGAAGAGGTGTGAAAATGTCAGTGAAGTCGGTGGTGGGATAATGAGAGTAAGTTAAATGAGTGTATGGACTGGAGTGATCAATCAAGATCTTAAGGATAGCTGTCCCCTTAAAGGGTCAAAATTGGTCATTTTTTTTATTTCTTCATTCAAATATTCACTATTTTGTCTAACATTTGGTGAAAAAATGAAATCAAAATTATCAATAGAAGTGCTTCAATATTATGATTAAAAATTTAGTTTCCGAGACACTGGAACAATTAAACAGATTGCCTTAGCTTGGGCTTGGCTACTATTATTTTTGTCTGTTAAATTTCCCCTTCCAAAACTTATTTCCGCAGTATTATGGTAAGCTAATTATCTATTAGTCCTACTTATTTACATTAATCTACCCCCTTCTGATCAAAACCATGCAAACATCCATATTTTTGTTTCTAATTATAACAGTGACACTTCAGTCAGACACCCGCCGTGAAGTGATCTACACAGGTGTAAACAATTCTCAGCTGAACAAGTTTTAGCAAGTTTTTAAAGTTTAAATTGGACTTTAAACCGCCTTGATGAAAAAAACTTAGTGTAATAGTTATCCAGAATAAACAGGAATTCGAGTAGGTCCCATTAGACAGATTAAAAATGTATTTGACAATAGAATTCAAGCCAAAAATTTGGATTAATTCATCAGATGTATAGCTGGACACATTTTGCCCGATTTCCAGCCTTTCATTTTTGTACAAAAGCCGAGATTTAAACGTTCTTTTCTCGAAAAGTATCCATGCTACGCTTTTGAAATTTGGCATGCTTGTTACTTATAAGGTGATCTAGTAAACCTTGTCTCACTTTTTGTAAGTTCAGATTAGTTTTTTAATTATTCAACTTTTAAGACAAACGACCGTAAAATAGTACGTTTTTTTCAATTTATTTTAGTAAAATAGCTGTAAAAACAAAACCAGGCAAAAATAAAAAAAATGAGATAAAGTTTACTAGTTCGAATTGTCTCCTATCAAGGTACCATCAAAGTTGAAACAAGACCAACAGTTTTCATGAAATTTCAATTGAAAAATGGACGCTATTGTTTTCATTTAAATTTTTTAAAATTGGAATATTTTCTACATAGTAGCAGCGTCGGTTATACAAATCATATAGCTGGAATCCCTACGATGTATGCTTTCATAAAATATATAGTTTATTATGGTTATCTTGTATATTTATTGATACAGACGACAAATTGTCACGGGGGTGCAAAAACTGCCTCTAAGGGGACAGCTATCCTTAATGTACTATCTCCTGTCCAATATTTCATAATAAATATGCTTTGACTGCTACTTTTTCAGTCACACGTGACCTTAATTATCATGTGATACATCCATTTTCAGATGTTGATTAAGGAACAAGTTGATGTAAGTATTGGTCACAATTGAGGCTCAATGAAATTAATACCTAGCTTCACAGGCACCTTTTTCGAAAAACAAAGAAAAAAAAAATGATGGGAGGTTTTTTTTTCAGTTTTTGTTAAATTTTATTTTTTCAAACCGACCAAATATATCAATCTTTTCTGAAAAAATGATGCACTGATTAATAAAATTTGCATGAAACAGACAATGTTCTTGGAGTTACTTGAAGAGGCAGCTTCAACAATACTACGCCCTGCAAATAAAAACATGACATCAATCAACTAATAGACTCAATGTTCAAGAACATTAATTTGACAAAACATTCAGACAAAAATGTTTAAAACGAAACAAAAGAAAAAAAACAACAAATTTTGTTGTCAGCGATAAGAAGAGTTGACATGGCACTGAAAAAATGATGTGGCAGTGCCTTTGAAGCTAGAATTTTATTTTATTCAGCCCGATTAACTTTCCAGCATTTTACTGGGTCACTGCCCTTCATTTGTTAGATACACGTAGTCAAGATAAAACAATCAATTACACTTATTACTACAGTATGGTTCCTCCTAGCCTGTGAATATAGTGTGGTCAATATTTAAATCTCTCTAAGCTTCGAGGAGCATCCAGCGACCCAATGGGGAGATTTCAATGTGTGCCTCCTGGTCAAAACTGTGCAGCCCAATTACATGTACCTTTAAGGTGAAAGCAAAGGCTTTTATATTCTCCATTTTATTATGTATGTGGGTTGAAAAATGATAGAAATAATGGTCTATCTACTTCGCTTGGTTTAATTTGAAGTAGTTGGTGTGCAAGAAGGTTTTAATAAATCCCAGCAAAACTCAGATTTGCATCATCGCTTATCTTTCCTTGATTGTGACGCCATTTCAGACCAGCCACATGAAGACTGAACGTTACAAGTATTGAAGTCTGGCCAGGCAGTCTGATGTGACATCATAAAATAACGTCTAACAAAGGCAGACATGCAATGCAAATTTCTGAAATTGGCTGGGCCTGAGATAACAACTTTGGAGCACTTTTATAAAGCTACTAGAGACAAAATACCAGGTACTTAAAATAAAACCAAACAAAGTAGATACACTGATATTGACATCATTAAGCCCATTAATAATATTAAAAGAAAACATTTGACCTTTAATAAAATCTGGTGATAGTGAGACCAGACTTTTATGAACTGTATCGGAACTCTTCTGTAATAACAGGTTTGTTGGGTACATAGGTGTAGACAGTTGTCTGTTCAACTCTGTTTGCGGTTTCCAGGTGTTGACCCATACGCATGGTGTCCTAGGTTCATTACCTACAGCCATCCACAAACTCCTATGTTCACAGGCCTGCCATGGTATGTCAAACTAATATATCTGCATACAAGTATATTGTCTGGTACAGGGAGAACAGCAATTTTGTTCATCATCACAATTGTGCTCTTACAGTTAAACATTTCAATAGTGTTTAAATTGATCAATCCAGTTCCAAAAAACAACAAACAAAGCCTTTAAATATTTCTTGAAAAAGTGTAAAGAAAGAAGAAATAGAATCGCTAATATTTTCTGTTATTTGACTTCTTCCTTTCCTTTCAGGTGCTATAAAGTTCGGAGATAATTTGTCACCAGGTGACTGTGAAGATCTGGTCAAGTCATTGTCCCTATGTAATCTCCCTTTCCAGTGTGCTCATGGCCGACCAGCTATTATGCCACTCTTAGATCTTGACTACTTCAGATCAAAATTCCCACAAAAGGTAACATTATATATCTTTGGAAACTATTCTTGTGAAGCAAACTCAAATGTAACATTGTCTTTGGTTTCTCATGCCGATTTAGTTTCTTTGGGTCAGTTTGAATATGTATTCAATTCACTTGCATTATTTTCACTGCAGAGTCTGAACAAGCCCCGTTTGTGGAAACTCAGAAGAAGTGTTGAAGAGAGCGAGCTGTCAGAAAATATTCAGGATGGCTGACCACCAGATAATATTCATGACAGTGGTTGGATCACCAGATAATATTCAGGATGACTGATGGATCACCACATAATATTCAGGAGAATTGATGGATCAGCAGTTGATATTCTTAATGGATGGATCACCAGATAATATTCAGGATGACTGATGGATCACCAGATAATGTTCAGGATGGCTGATGGATCATGAGATAATGATCAGGATGGCTGATGAAGAACCAGATATTTTTCATGGCAGCTGATGGATCACCAGTTAATATTCAGGACAGTTGATGGGTCACCAGATAACATTCAGGACAGCTGATGGATCACCAGATAACATTCAGGACAGCTGAAGGATTATCAGATAATCTACTGGATGGCTGATGGATCACCAGATAATATTCAGGGTGACTGATGGATTAACAGATAATATTCAGGGTGACTGATGGATTACCAGATAATAGTCATGACAGCTGATGGGTCACCAGTTTATATTCAGGACAGTTGATGGGTCACCAGATAACATTCAGGACAGCTGATGGATCACCAGATAATATACTGGATGACTGATGGATTACCAGATAATATTCATGACAGCTGATCAATCACCAGATAATATTCAGGGCGGCTTATGGATCGCCTGAGAATATTCAGAACAGTTGGATCACCAGATAATATTCGTGGCAGCTGATGGATCACCAGATAATATTCAGTGTGATTGATGGATGACCAGATAATATTCAGGATGGCGGATGGTTCAGCAGATAATATTCAGGATAGTTGATGGATTACCAGATATTTATGACAGCTGATGGATCACCAGATAATAATCGGGGCGGCTGAGGGATTATCAGACAATATTCATGAAAGCTGATGGATCACAGAATATATTCAGGATGGTTGATGGCTCACCAGATAATATTTAGGGTGACTGATGGAGTACCAGATAATATTCATGACAGTTGATAGATCACCAGATAATATTCAGGACAGCTGCTGGATCACCAGATAATATTTACGGCAGCTGATGGATCACCAGAGAATATTCAGGGAAGCTGATAGATCACCAGATAATATTCAGGACAGCTGATGGATCACCGGATAATATTTACGGCAGCTGATGGATCACCAGAGAATATTCAGGGCAGCTGATAGATCACCAGATAATATTCAGGACAGCTGATGGATCATCAGAGAATGTTCAGGACAATTGATGGATTACCAGATAATATTTACGGCGGCTGATGGATCACCGGAGAATATTCAGGGCAGCTGATAGATCACCAGATAATATTCAGGACAGAGAATGTTCAGGACAATTGATGGATTACCAGATAATGTTCAGGACAGCTGATGGATTGTCAGAGAATATTCAGGACAGCTGATGGATTACCAGATAATATTCAGGACAGCTGATGGATTACCAGATAATATTCAAGACAGCTGATGGATTACCAGATAATATTCAGGACAGCTGGTGGATTGACAGAATTTTCAGGACAATTGAAGGATTACCAGATAATATTCAGGACAGCTGATGGATCATCAGAGAATGTTCAGGACAATTGATGGATTACCAGATAATATTCAGGACAGCTGATGGATCATCAGAGAATGTTCAGGACAATTGATGGATTACCAGATAATATTCAGGACAGCTGATGGATTACCAGATAATATTCGGGACAGCTGATGGATTACCAGGTAATATTCAGGACAGCTGATGCATTGTCAGAGAATATTCAGGACAATTGATGGATTACCAGGTAATATACAGGGTGGCTGATGGATCACCAGAGAATATTATTCAGGACAGCTGATGGATCACTAGATGCATGGAGGATAACATTTACTTTTGTTGGACATCTTGGAGATGACAAGTTGAAGCTGTGATATTTTGTGTACTTGATGGAATTCAAATTTGGACAGGAAGCGATTCCATGGACAGAAAGTTAATATAGATTGTGTTTTCCCTCTTCAGTTTCTACACATGAAGTTCTGATGTCAGTCATTACATGTGGAAACAAAATGTATGTGGGAGCGTTAGGACGATTGTCAAGATAATGTATTCATACGGATACTCAATATTTAGTGTTTCTGCATAACCAAACACCATGTTGTGCTTCAAAAGTATGAAATGTTAAATCCAAGATCTTGGGAAATCAAAATCGTCATGGTGTACATTAAAATCCCTATTCAATCTTTTCCAACAATGCTGTATATAGCAGCATCAAATCTATCACTTTCCACATTAAAGATGTAATCAGCCTCAAAATGTAGGCTGAAATCGCCATTTCTTGAACTTCATGAAAGTGACTGTTACGACGGCATGGCATTCCGTTTAAGTCTTCGATGGCCGTGTCAGCAAGCATACACACATGTGGTGCTTTCTGTCTACGAATGCTCAGCCACTTTGCCGAACCTTATGCATGAGGCCCTATGAAGCTTCCGGGGATTGACCTGGGATGTCGTTGTGCACACCGCAGGTCATGGTAAGAATAAGCCTCAGCTCCTCAGAGAGCTTGTCGTAAGAGGCAACTAACTGAGGCACCCGTGTGGTTCCCGGGTGTGAAAAGGAATAGGACTCTTAGTCATGATATGACTGAAATATAGTTGAAAGCGACGTTAAATCATATTCACTCACTCACTCCTTATGCTTAAGTCATAACATGATCCCATAGCTGCAGCTGTTCAGCATTCAGATTCGTCATTCAGACAGAAAGCCTGTCGAGGCTGGAACAGTTTCAATAATCCACTCCATTGAAAATATTATGCAGCATTCACTGTGTATTGCTATGGTAATATGGCAATTTAATACCACACAGTGTACAGTGTGAAATCCTAAGATATCCAGCACCGCTAATATATTCAGAAATATGGATATTTATGTAATACTGAAATTCAATTTTGTTTTGTTGAATATAAATAGATTGAGAGATCTCTAGTCTACATTGCACAATCCCATGGATAACCACCATGCTCGACTTATAAATCCATTTATTGTGAGAATATATACAAATGTATTAATGAAATATTTATTTATAAAATTAAATTAATTTATTTCAGTATGATCAGGTCTTTTCTTCTTCTTTTTCCATCTGTTCTATCAGTCTTTTCCTTTCTTCTGCCTGTCTTAGTTTGGTCAAGACAATGCTTTCAAAATCTCTATCATGGGACAAAGACGTGGCAGAAGGAAAATCTGTGTTCTGTGAATGAAAAAAACGTTTGACAATCTTGATATGCAGTTATAGCTTAAGATTTCCAAGCTCAATTATTTTCAGCTGAAGAACTTGTTTATCATGCATCATTTAGTTAATTTGACTAATTTGAAGATGTAATACTTGCTGACAGATTGTACCTATGAAGGAAGTCTCTTTCATTTGATATATTTTTTACTTTATTGGATGAACTGACCTCCATTTTAAAGAGGCATATGTAGTTATCTATAACCTGTTTAGCACTCCAGTCCTGCCAAATATTCATGCAGGTTTTTTTCTTTCACAAACATTCATGTTCTCACACTGGGATATTACCAAGTATGAATGTGTATACCAGTACCTGAGATGGACCACTGTGAGATTCCAGGTTAGATGTTCTCTCTCTGTCACTGTCACTAAGTCCTGTAGGGCCAGACTTCCCTGACCTCTGGGGTTGACCTTCCAGCCAGGTCATGGTGAGAGGATTGTGGGATAATCCGATCTCATTTTGTACAGCCAATACCTGTCAACAGATAAAGTTCTATACAGAAACAGGTTAAGGAAAACCTCTCTCTAAAAATGGAGGTAAAAAAGGTCGTTTTTGCTCGATAATTTTTTACTTATTCATCATAACGCTACAAAATCTTCAGGCGACTTACTTTAAATATTGTTACATGCCGGAACAGTGGTTTTCCAATGAAAGTGTGCAATAACAGAGAACAAAACATGTCTATTCTTATGCAAATTAGATAGACGACAATTTGTTTTTTCAATACCATCCGATGCGGATAAATATATCCATGGTCGCCTATGGCGGATGTTTCTATCTTTGATATATCATTGAATTGATTGGACAAAAACGACCTTTTTTACCTCCATTTTTAGAGAGAGGTTTTTCCTAACCTGAGAAACATACCGGTATAAGATACATTACAAGAAAGATGTCAACACTATACATGTACTTGGCTGATCCAATTTTGACATGTCCCAGTGTTGGCCTGATCTTCACCTGGTCTCCAGACAATTTTAGAATGATTGTTTTGGGAAGTGTTCATTTCATTTCAGCTATTTAAAAATTACTGTCTTTAGAAATATATCTTCTTAAATAAATGATTAAAAGCATTCAATCTCAAATTACCCAAAGAACAAAATGATGTGGACTGAGATGGACATGAGGGTCAGTGATCAGCAATAACTGATCAAATTTAGACACCAAGTCACCAACCAATCAAAATGCAATAGCAATACCATGGACAAAGTAATTTGCTGATCAATTGCAAAGCTTCTAATAAATCACTGATCAAATTATTTTCCTTATTTTAGCCCCGACAGTGGGTCAACATTGGGTCAATATATATGGTGTTCACTTCTGTCCTGTATTGTATGTTCTTTTGTGACCTATGATTTGGGCTCCGGATTCATTTACCTGCTAAATTCTGATGTGGTTTCAAGAGAAGCAGGTCCTGCGAATCCTCAAAAGAATAGTACCAGCCAATTTTCTCAATGCTCAATGGTGATAGATGTAGAAAAAACTATGGTATGTTACACGATCTACCGGCCAAGATTAACGCTAAAACTGAATTCCTGTTCTCAGCGTTTTCACCAATCTGTGCAGAGTATTCCCACAGCAGTGGAACTTTGTACAGTATCAAACTTACTCGAAGTAATTGTGATTGAATTTGAAGATTTACTGTACCCACCATACTGTAAGCAATCACAATCCCTTGTAATATTGATTGTACAGAGTAACATGTTTCCAGTTTCTGTGAAGAGTTGGAAGTAAATTCAGGATGTTGCAATCATGTTTCGAAAATAAGTTAGTGAATGGATTGATGACTTACTGCAGCATGGTTGTTGGCCAGCTCCACTATAGCACTTCCAGTACGCTTACTGGACACCAGAACATTAAGAACTTCTCCATACTGTAAGCATAAGGTAACAGCTGAAACCATGCCAATGCAGTTTACACATGAAAAAGGATGGCACAAACATTATACAGCATAACTCACCAACTTCATTACTCAATTATCGAATAGAGGGCAAATCATGTCATGTCGAGTATTCTGTCAAATTCTGTCTGTATCCTATATATAACGTCTCATGAACTTCAACAACAGAGTGCATATTCAGACCTTTTACACAATTCCATCCATGAAAAGTTAAACGCATCAAAGAAGCAATAATTGTATGCCCCCCATTCCGCTTTATTCCGAAACTGCCCCACCATTGTTCTGTACTGTATTGGTCGGATGCCTAATTTGGATAATTATAAAAATTCTCTTTCAGTCACTTTTTCCACCATGCCTCACATAATTATACATATTCCAAGTATCAAGTTGATCAACCAAAAAGTGATAATACAATGTTTTGATGCAAGATGGTCGCCGGGGCTTTCGCCAAATCCGAAAATGTGACCTGGTTATGAGACCTACATTCCTTGGTGTATATTATGGAGAAATTATGAAGCGATCAGTGTACTCTGAATTTTGCTCTCAATTCACGCTTTCTGGGGCAATTTCATACTTCCGGACCTATGTGGTCAGCTTTGGAATGTAGAATAACATATATATAGCCCCTTTCCCTGTTCAAAATCAGTTAATTGAAAATAAGATTATTTTAATTGGTCGATCAAGGCCTAATTTGCATAAATATCACAACTCTGCTACAGTCACTTTCTTCACCTTGATTTAATTGTATAATGTATATCCCAAGTATCAAGTTGATCGGTCAACAAGTTACAGAGGAGAATATCCGCCAAATAGTTCGTTAAATGTATATATCCCATTCACTAAGGTTTGAGGTACAAAGGGTCATAACTCTTGAAAATATAATCGAAACGCAGAGAGAAACTTTATGCTGCACAACTATGGTATGATATGACCACATATCATGCAAATTTCATAACTGTCCATACAATATTAACCAAGATCCAGCCCGGACAAGTCCCAATTCACAGAGATTTCATGAACAAAGGGTCATAACTCTTGAAAATATAAGCGAAATGCGGAGAAACTTTACGCTGCACAACTATGGGGCACTGACCACATATCATGCCAATTGCATACTTGTCCATACGATATTTACCAAGATCCAGCCTGGACAACTCCCAATTCACAAAGATTTCAAGAAAAAAGGGCCATAACTTTTGAAAATATATGCGAAATACGGAGAAACTTCAGGCTGCACAATTACAGGGCACTGACCACATATCATGCAAATTTCATAATTGTCCATACAATATTAACCAAGATCCAGCCCGGACAAGTCCCAATTCACAGAAGTTTCACGAACAAAGGGCCATAACTCTTGAAAATATAAGTGAAACGCGGAAAAACTTTACGCTGCACAACTATGGGGCACTGACCACGTATCATGCAAATTTCATACTTGTCCATACAATATTAACTAAGATCCAGCCCGAACTAGTCCCATTCACGGAGATTTCAGGAACTAAGGGCCATAACTCTTGAAAATATAACCGAAACTCGGGAAACACTCTACGCTACACAACTATGAGGCACTGGCCACATTTCATGCAAGTTTCAATCCTGTCCATCAAATAGTAACCGAGATATTGCGCGGACAAAAAATTCGGATGGACAGGCGGACAAAGCGATCGCTATATGCCCTCCTCTCTCTAATTAAGAGGGGGGCATAAATATAAAGAGATTGCGGACTTTACAAACCTTGGTGAATATAGCTGTGAGGCTGTCCTTGGAGTAACCACCATTGGAATGATCATCTTTCTTAGCCTTCCACTTCACCTGAAAGATCAAGGCTGGGTCAATTTGATAAAACAACAATTCCTGCAGAAGTACTGTGAGATCAAGTGGAACTCTGAAATTCAATCCACTACTTCAGATTACAGATCTGAACTGGTCTCTGTATAAAAAGTTGTCTCCATTTATTCTTTAGTGGAAAATTACCTGAATGTCGATTACAATGATTATCGTCTGCCAGACAAAACCTATTAAGGTGGTTCACACCTCAAACATTGTTAAACAGGTTTATTTCCCCTGTAAAAACCTTCCAATGTCATATCTCGCCTTTTTCGATAACAATCTAGTTCCGAAGACTCCCTACTACGAGGAAAGGCTCAAGGGGAACTGGTAGCCATCCCCCCAAATTTTGGGGGGTGAGTAGTCATGTATGATTTCAGCATATGATCTCAAGATCAGTCACCATTAACTGTTTCCATCAAATGACGGCGATAAACTGCACAGATTAATCTCTCCATAACTGGTACTGAACAACCCGACGTATATGACATCTACTGAGTGATAACTGTGTGTGAAAATGTGAAAAAACTGGTGAACTATTTCTTCACAACTGTGAAATGAAACAATGAGTTGTCTCCCTTGTCAAACGTTCACCTGTCGTTAATTAATAAACGGCAAAACAGCTCATAATTATTTTAATTTCTAGGTTAACAGTGAATAGGTTTTGGCTAACTTCCTCCATTGTTGTTTAATTTAGTAAGGTTCATCAACTGATTGCAAAAATTTGTTCACTAATCCCTTCGAACACAGTCGCTGTTAATTTTGTTAAAATCCCGCTCATAAGATCATGCTTTATCGTCACAAGTATATAAGGAGATCAAGTTGCCTACACTTAACATAACTACACAGTTCATGCGTTTGAGATTTTGAATTGAATGATGACTGTTAATAAAGACTGAAAGAGTTCCTTGTGGGCATTGTTGTCATGTAAGAGGGTGCCTCACTGTCAAAATAGTGACATGGCTCCCATGTACGCGCGAGTTGTGATCTCACTATCATGAAGGCAGGACTCACTGTTGAGAATGTTCTGATAAGAGATGTTATCAGGGGATGTAATGACATCACAAATCTTAGAAAACTATGGGGATAAAACACTCAAAGCTTTTTATATAAAAAAAGTAGATCAAGGACTTCCACTTTTTATTCGCTTGATGAAAAAAATCATATGTTGAGGACACAATGTTTAAAATATCAGGTCACCATCACTGAAAATGCAATTTCCAACATCATACAGTTCCAGGAAATTTACAATTCATATCAAATTTATGCATTTATATTCAACGTTCCAGTGTTTCTAAGATTCAATGAAGTTTCTCTATATAAATAAACAATACCTGTAAACATATATATCTGTGTGCTTTGACTTCCTTGCCATGTGCAAAAATCTGATTTTTCATGATTTTGGCAAAAAATGGCTGCCATGGTGATATTGATGGTCAACACCCCAGCTATCCACAGCAATAAATTAGGGTTGGTCACCGGACAGTTTTGAGGTAGAAGCCACCTTAAGCTTGATAAACCCCAACTCATTAAAACTAGAACTCGTGGACTTCGAAAACCCCATCCTATTTTGTAATTGGTATGTAATAGATCTGGGCTTTGTTCCTCATAATTATATGCCGAAATAATACCCTGTCATCATTGGACATGCTCTCGGAGTGGCAGACTAAATGGTTTGGTTTGTATGTCAGTCACCCTTGAAGTGTCAGCAACAATGCTGATTGCTTGATTTATAGGTACTGTATCAATAGTTGATACCCATCTACCCAGAGTTTGTTTGAGTCACTCTCCTGGTCGTTCCTGCCATCTTGGTCGAAGTGGTCTTAAGTTTGTCATCGCAAAAGTAACAGCTCTAATAGGCTGTTCCATTAAGTGATCATAACCCGCGAATTTGGAGAGGAATGACACGGCGCTTAGGATAATAGATTTGCATAGAATTTCCCGTCAAATAGAACACGGTAGAATACAGAGTGGTGACAACTTGTAAAATCGGATGTGAAGCATTATATAAAAAAAAATATTTTCTGTTTCTCAATGTCTTTTCAGACGGGAGAAAATCATGGAGGGGCATTGTTCGCAGAAACGCATGGTCAGGAAATTGAAAATATTCTCAGAAACCAACATGTTTTGATTATTCCACTTTGGTATACATGTAGGGTCGATAAGTATGTACTCATCTCGCATTTATTCTTTCGACTTGCACACCACAGAAAGCTAAGGAATATTGGGGGGAAAATGCAATTTAAACTGAACTGATTATCGTAGCTGTTCGTATTTTGACGACATATTCTGAGGTATAATTTGTTTATGGGGGAAAAGCGCGAATTTGAAATATTCATGGCTCCAGTAATTTGCTTGCAAAAATGTTGCGAATGGATCAAGGACGGAATGAAGCTTCAAGGAACATAGGGGGTGTCAGAGCGATTGTCAAGACAGTACAGAAAAATTGATAATCAAGCTACATTTCCTGCACAACCGCATGGCATTTAACCAGCATTTCTCTGAATATTTTCGATAAATTTCCTGATCACCAAGTGATAACTGTAACAAAAATCAAAATATGTCCGTTTCCAGAAACAGGCTAGGAAAAATTTGAGTAGGTAGGGCCAAAAATTTGTTTTGTTTGGGAAATAAATTTCATTGTGATGTCCAGTGCCCCTGTCATATGTGCAATGTTGCTCAAGTTTAGTCCTGATTATCCCTGTATTCGGAACAGTAAAATTTCTTTAGGCAGGGAAACGTGCCCAAATAGCGAAAATATTCAAATTTCACGAATTCTGGCAAAATAGGTAGGCTTTTGAATCAAATATCAGACTTGCTGATTGAGGAATCAACATTGATTAGCAATGGGAAAAAATATTTAAAAAATAACTTATTTTATATATTGATTTTTTTTTTATTTTTTTTAGCATAACGTTTAATCCCTTTGATTTGAGCTGTTTGATATGAGGCGCCGTTTGTGACAATATTGTCAACGACAAATATATAGAGTTAAAACCAAAATATAAAGTCGCCGTTTGTGAAAATATTGTCAAACACAAATATATAGTTAAAACCTTTGTAAATATATATAAAACGAAATAAATAGGGCCTATATATAAAGTTTTTATTTTTTGTTTTTTTTTGTTATAAATATATTTTTAACATAAATAACGATAGGAAGTTAAGACGTTAAATTTAACGTAAATATAAAGTACACGAACAAACTTAAATAAAGTGTACATGTAAACCAAATATGCCCATAGGAAGCTGCGCAATCGATGTGCGCGCGAGTGATACTGGTTAATCAAAACTGCAACTGAGTTCTGAAGCGAAACTATGACAGCGGTGAAAGCCACTCGCATGTCACAGATGTGGCGAATCAAACAATAAGATCACGTGTCTGAACATATTTCAGTTCACTGCCATTATGATTTAGTAAAGGCCTATTCCAATTTTCAACAATTACTGTTATCATTTACAATCGTACTTCAGAGTTATCACATCAATTAGATATAAATACATCTACTTATAAATCACCATAAGGTATCCTAGCCTGCAGCCAATATCACGGCCTGTCCCTTAGATGTTCAATCTACGATTCCGCCGGCCAAGTCGCTGGTTGCTATTTGCCGCATAAAAACATCAACAGAAGTTGAAAATTTGAAATCATACTGAATATGAGCATATTTCATTGATCAGAATATGATCATTCATAGCTTAGTTATAGGATTTAGAATTATATTGTCGTTTTGTATATTTTATCGTTTTTTTCGATAATTTCCTTATTTCCAAACAAGACAAAAATTTGCAGGGAACTTGGTATAAGTACAACGAATGTGGAAACTAATGGCTCATGAGGAACCGGTTGCACTATGCTTGTATCATCAAACGTACCGCTCTCAAATTATGAAAGAACCATGGCGTATACTGTGGGAACCACCAGTGTGGATTGTACTGTTGCGCTCACCGTTCCTCGTTTTCATTATCGAGATCATTTATTATAGCATGATACGCTTACTTGATCTCAAACTTTTTAGGTTTTAAGTTAGTATAACGTAATTAGAATGAAATAAACTGTTGATATTCGTAAGCGCTAGGTACTGGGTTCAATCCCTGGCCGGGTCATACCAAAGACTTGAAAAATGGAACTTGTTGCTTCCTCGCTTACGCTCAGTATTAAGAGGATAGAACAAGGACGGTGTCAGTATAATGTGACTGAGTGGGGTGTCATGTTTGCCTACGGCATGATATTTCGGTGGGACAGCAGTATAAAATGGCAGCATTAAATCTGCTCGGTTACAAGTAGTTAACCACACCCCTCCCACTCACCTCCCTTCCCTTCCCCGTCGTGATATAGCTGAAAAAATGTTGAAAGCGACGTTAAACCCTGTTCACTCACTCGTCAGCGTATATAATAGGGTTAATACCGATGCCCGTCAAGAACCCCACGCGTATTGAAGATCAATTAGCGATTAGCACGCAGGGGTTAAACGGCTTCGACTGATTCCTTAGTTACTAGTAACAGCTTCGAGGCAGTGCAAAAGTGAAAAAAGGCCAATCTAGTATTCTTCATGAGCCATTAGTTTCCACATTCGCTGTACTTATACCAAGTACAAATTTTCGTCTTGTTTGGAAATGCGGAAATTATCGAAAAACGATAAAATATACAAAAACGACAATATAATTACAAATCCTATAACTAAGCTATGAATGGTCATATTCTGATCAATGAAATATGCTCATATTCAGTATGATTTCAAATTGCCTAATATTTGTGTTGCGCATAATTAATACATCGTTATTGCGCATGTTTTATTTCAACTTCTGTTGATGTTTTTATTCGGCAAATAGCAACCAGCGACTTGGCCGGCGGAATCGTGGATTGAACATCAAAGGCACAGGCCATGATATTGGCTGCAGGCTAGGATATCTTATGTTGATTTATAAGTAGATGTAGCCTACTTATATCTAATTGATGTGATATCTCTGAAGTACGATTGTAAATGATAACAGTAATTGTTGAAAATTGGAATAGGCCTCTACTAAATCATAATGGCAGTGAGCTGAAATATGTTCAGGTACGTGATCTTATTGTTTGATTCGCCGCATCTGTGACATGCGAGTGGCTTTCACCGCTGTCATAGTTTCGCTTCAGAACCCAGTTGCAGTTTTAATTAACCAGTATCACTCGCGCGCACATCGATTGCGCAGCTTCCTTTGGGCATATCCGGTTTACATACACTTTATTTAAGTTTGTTCGTGTACTTTATATTTACGTTAAATTTAACGTCTTAACTTCCTGTCGTTATTTATGTTAAAAAAATATTTATAAAAATAAAAAAAAAATAAAAACTTTATAGGCCCGATTTATTTCGTTTTATATATATTTACAAAGGTTTTAACTATATATTTGTGTTTGACAATATTTTCACAAATGGCGACTTTATATTTTGGTTTTAACTCTATATATTTGTGTTTGACAATATTTTCACAAACGGCGACTTTATATTTTGGTTTTAACTCTATATATTTGTCGTTGACAATATTGTCACAAACGGCGCCTCATAGTTTGAGACAAGAAACGAGAAGAGACCTTTAAACACGCGATTTGTCGAAGAACGAAAAATTTCACTTCACAATTTGATAAATAAGTTTGCTTGAATCTTCGGGGTTTATTTCAACGCATTATTTCAATGTATTCATAATAAAACAAAATCGGCAAACTGAGATTTTCCAGCAGAGAAATGATATCGATTTTGACTGTCAGTTGCCGACTTCGTTCAAGGAAAAATATCAGTTCACTTGCCCGTGTCCGCCGTAGTCCAATAAAATGGATCGTTCAGGCTCTTGTTTAATATGCTGGAGTTATCGGGAGCCAGAACGTCCTATAGAAAATGTCATTTTGTCCATGGGAGCCACGCTGACCACCACACAGACCCCTAAAAATCCACTGTTTTTGTCGAAATACAGCAATGACATGTCTACTCACCATGCAAAAACTTATCTTTGGTATGTTTTCATCCAAGTCGCACCACTAGTAATTGTGGATGGGTCCGCCATAAATTATATCAAACCGTCAAAGTTAGTGTGTGCTGATTTCAGCAGTCAGTTTCTCTGCCGGAGCATGGCTTCCCTGATAGTAAAAGGAAGAACAAAAGAATCGAAATACCACGTGACACAGCCCACGGTAGGCGAAATTGACAAGCACTGACACTAACGGGAAACAAAAAGGGGCTAATGCCGCGTTGGTCATTTGCAAATCCCGCGAGAAAATTCGAACGTGTAATATTTAGGGTGAGGGGGGATACGTTGAAATATGCCTTTGAAATGGGGGCCTACAACGGTAATATATTACTATAAATTCGCCAAATTTGCCTTTTCAAATATAAATTACAGAGATTGGAGTATTTCGGATATATATCGGGATTTCCGGATTTTTCAGAATCTAAAAAAAATTCCCGGATTTTCCGATTTGATGTCTCAACCGACCGTGTTGTTTTTGTTGCTATTTTCGTCGATAATAAATCTCCGTTAAACCTTTCTAGTAAACAAAAAATCTTTTGGCTTGGGTTAGAATGCTTCAAAAATATAAATTATGCGATTAAAATTCGAGTTGTGTACTTCTGGAGGTTTAATAAGTTCGAAATAACCAATTCCCGAGTGATCACAATGCGATCTCCTCGCAGAGTGTTGTTTCCCAAAATAAACTCAGCTTTGCTGTTAAGTATGTCAGACACTGCTCATTGCCTGTAGCTCTGCCCACAGAGACTGACTATAGGGGGCGTGTAGTTGTGTAACGGAAAGCAGTACGTTACCTCGTCTTCATTGGCACCAGATTTCAACGCGGTATTAACCCCTTTTTGTTCCCCATCAGAGTCAGTGGTAGTTCATTTCGCATGTGAAACTTGACCACGGGCTGTGTCACGTGGTATTTGTGATGTCGTTTCGATTCTTGTGTTCTTCCTTTTACTATCAGGGAAGCCATGCTCCGGCAATGAAACTGGCTGCTGAAATCAGCACACACTAACTTTGACAGTTTGATATAATTTATGGCGGACCCATCCACAATTACTAGTGACTTGGATGAAAACATACCAAAGATTTTTGCATGGTGAGTAGACATGTCATTGCTGTATTTCGACAAAAACAGTGGATTTTTAGGGGTCGGTGTGGTGGTCAGCGTGGCTCCCATGGACAAAATGACATTTTCTATAGGACGTTCTGGCTCCCGATAACTCCACCATATTAAACAAGAGCCTGAACGATCCATTTTATTGGACTAGTGCCCGCCGACGCACTTCGGCTTGTGCCATTTCAAGCCAACAACTCCGTATCTTTCTTCCGAAGTTGACGGAGAATATGTTTAAAATTGCCCTAGTAATAGTTATCAGGTCAACTGAAGCGTAAACGTCAGTAAGTTTTACATTCCCTGATCTGGAAGTGTGCTTTATTCGCCTGTTTATTCGAGGCCCGTTTATTCCTCATCGCCATGCTGGAAGAACATCACACTTTACGGTTGTCGCAAAACCAGGCACTCTCCTGCTCAAGAGATCCGAGTATAGCTAACACTTTGATTACCATCGTCACCTCTGTGCAGAGACTGATAACTTCACAAATACCCGGGGTATATCTATACAACAGGAACATCCGGGTAACTTCGTCAATCTCTAAAGGTACAAGAAAAATCGACCATAGAGGTCCATGTCCCCCGCTAGCAGCACCAGTTATGGTGGATTACATCCACCATAACTGGCGCTGCTGCTGCGGGGGCCATGGACCTCTATGGTCGATTTTTTGGGGTCGATGATATCTCATATCATTGATAAGAGTATGATTTGAAAATGGAGATATCGCTGATGAGCTTAACATAATCTAATACAGCAGATGGCACCCATATTGGATTATGCACATCCATAAAACATAATACATGACTGTCCTCTCACTAAGGTCAAGGGACTCCCCAAGTTTGAAGTAGATCAGTTGAATCGTACTCCAGCTATTGTCCGGACAAGATCAAACTGCTTAAAATCCAATGAAATCCAGTATGGCCGATGGTGGCCATATTGGATTAAGCACGCCCTTGAAAAACAATCCTAATCCTCCTCTCAACAATGTCAAGGCACTCCCCAGGTATGAAGTAGATCGGTTGAATCGTTCTCGAGTTATTGTCCAGACAAGATTCAACTGCTTACAATCCAATATGGCTGACGGCGGCCATATTAGATTACGCACATTGCTGAAAAACAATCCCAACCGTCCTCTCACCAATGTCAAGGCACACCCCAAATTTGAAGTTGATCGATTAAATCGTTCTCGAGTTATTGTCCAGACAAGATTCAACTGCTTACAATCCAATATGGCTGACGGCGGCCATATTAGATTACGCACATTGCTGAAAAACAATCCCAACCGTCCTCTCACCAATGTCAAGGCACACCCCAAATTTGAAGTTGATCGATTAAATCGTTCACAAGTTATTGTCCGGACAAGAAAATCTAAGATCCAACTGCTTATAATCCAATATGGCTGACGGTGGCCATATTGGATTATGCACATCGCTGAAAAAAAATCCAAACCGTCCTCTCACCGATGTCAAGGCACTCCCCAAGTTTGAAGTAGATCAGTTGAATCGTACTCCAGTTATTGTCCGGACAAGATCAAACTGCTTAAAATCCAATGAAATCCAGTATGGCTGATGGTGGCCATATTGGATCAAGCACGTCCTTGAAAAACAATCCTAATCCTCCTCTCAACAATGTCAAGGCACTCCCCACATATGAAGTAGATCGGTTGAATCGTTCTCGAGTTGTTGTCCGGACAAGATCCAACTGCTTATAATCCAATATGGCTGACGGCGGCCATATTAGATTACGCACATTGCTGAAAAACAATCACAACCGTCCTCTCACCAATGTCAAGGCACACACAAAGTTTGAAGTTGATCGGTTAAATCGTTCATGAGTTATTGTCCGGACAAGAAAATCTAAGATCCAATTGCTTATAATCCAATATGGCTGATGGCGGCCATATTAGATTATGCACATTGCTGAAAAACAATCCCAACCGTCCTCTCACCAATGTCAAGGCATACCCCAAGTTTGAAGTTGATCGGTTAAATCGTTCACGAGTTATTGTCCGGACAAGAAAATCTAAGATCGAACTGCTTATAATCCAAAATGGCTGACGGTGGCCATATTTGATTATGCACATTGCTGAAAAACAATCCCAACCGTCCTCTCACCAATGTCAAGGCACACCCCAAGTTTGAAGTTGATCGGTTAAATCGTTCACGAGTTATTGTCCGGACAAGAAAATCTAAGATCGAACTGCTTATAATCCAAAATGGCTGACGGCGGCCATATTTGATTACGCACATTGCTGAAAAACAATCCCAACCGTCCTCTCACCAATGTCAAGGCACACCCCAAGTTTGAAGTTGATCGGTTAAATCGTTCACGAGTTATTGTCCGGACAAGAAAATCTAAGATCGTACTGCTTATAATCCAAAATGGCTGACGGCGGCCATATTGGATTACGCACATTGCTGAAAAACAATCTCAACCGTCCTCTCGCCAATGTCAAGGCACACCCCAAGTTTGGAGTTGATCGGTTAAATCGTTCACGAGTTATTGTCCGGACAAGAAAATCTTACGGAATTACGGACACCGGTGTTTCTAAGTCCCCCCCCTACTAAGTAGCGGGGGACAACAACAACATCCACCTTCCGTGTAAAAATTACCCTACTAATTTCGAGCATTTCTTCGCAAAAAAAACGTATTAATTCTCATCTGCCATCGCCCAAAAACAATACAGACTCACAACATTACAAATGTTACCAACTAGACAAGTTTCAGTGCCTAAGTCTTCCTAGTTTTTCCGCTCTTGATGTACAAAGTTTTCTACAGCTCAATGGCCGCCCCCATGGCCAAGGACGATTCCAATAACCCCCTCCTCCTCCGGAGGATGGGGTTAATAACAGATCTATTATCTGCATAATTTTAATTCACTTTCTCAACTTCCTGTCCTAATAAATTTGATAATCCCCTGATGTGAATATCACTTACAAGCTGTGATTGAATTATTAGAGGATATATCAGACCCATTCTCATGGCATCAGATTGTCAGATTTACCCTCTGTCTGCACTGGGGTTGAAATTGCGGCGCACAGCTCTCAGCCAATAAGCACCATCCGCTTGTAAACAGAGAGGAGTGGGCTCAGCATGTCACAGCTAAACAATAATATTATGTACATGTAGTATTCTTATGTGAGGACATTTACATGTACATGTAATATACTCTGCAGTGTTTCGTGATTGTATATGTTGTACATACATGTGTACTTGTATATTTTCTGGAGGGCCTCTGGGAAGAACAGTTTTTTGCAACTGACAGAGTTACCCTCATGAAATAAAGATATATATATATATGCTGTTTATTCTTTTACAAGATATACTGGATGCATTTCTCATCTCTCTTATATACAGATACAAGCTCCCTGTGTTGATCAAAATCGATACAGATGGAATGCACATGCACACCGCATTTTTCTGCACAGTGCAGTCAGAGGCGGTTACACAGACAGTTAAGGAGGTTACAAACTCTGACTTTGGGAAAATAACCAGACCAGTGTATAGACCGGCATAGTGTAATACTGTACAATATATTTGATATTCCATACCTTCAACTTAGGTGTGACTTGTTCAGCACTGGGACTATCTTCAGGTTCTGCTGTAAGAGAAATACACTCATGAATATCTGGGAGTGTCAGCCATTAATTTTTGCAATATGCCTATAAAAATCTACCATATTTAAAAGTTATCAACGAGGTTTAAATATGACACAATATGCCGACTGAAATCTACATTCAAATGTCAATGTCGAGATCGGTAGTAACACTCCAACGCTCTACCATACTCTACCATACTGACAGTATGCTACTGGCTGATTTGATACCTTAAAAGTAGGACAAAATGGTTTTGAATTTGACCATTCAATTATGATCAAAATGGCATCATTCTTCCTAGTCGAGTTCTTTGTTCTTGAGTACAGGAAAATTGATAGGGATTAGATCTGTTATAAAGTTAAACGTCATTACTCAAAAACACATAGTGAAAAGAATAAAGATATCTTGCCAGATTTCTGAGCTTTTATTTGTTCATTTAGCAACTCCTGCTCTGCTTTCAGTAGCGCTGACCCTTCCTTCCTCAACCTAGCAATCTGCAAAAGGAGAAATCAATGTTACAAATACACTACAACGCGTCCCTCTAAATGATATAGGGCTAGGTCTTTCCTCCTTTAGTGGGGAGAGAACTACCACGTATGGCCGAGAAAGTAACACTGGATAAAAGACTACTAATCAATTTACTGTCATATTGTTTGTCCCACAGTCTTTAGTAAACCTCCAAGAATATTTAAACATGAATCAGCACTGTAGCCCACAAATGAGTTTTGGAATGAGCGTCAAAGATTCAACCTGTCCCAAATTTTGCAGTTTTTGGGAGTGTCCATTATCCTTGGCTGTCAATCAGTGCTATTGCCAGTGTGAGCCACATGTCATGCTATCGTAAACTGGCTACTCCCCGGAATTGTTCTATTCTTAGACGGAGTGGCGGGGAGAAATTGTCTGCCAAATGCCGGTCGCATTGCACACTCAGATTCAAAATGAAGATTCTCTATATTTGTGGGAACATTTTCAGTAAAATTTCGTTGAATTTAATCAAACCTGCACTATTTCCGACCCGCATGAGGGCTTAACGTGCACAAATTCCGTGAGTAAACAGAAATTTATCAGCATGTCTTTGTAACTCAACTGTAAAATTAAATTTGTATTACATTTGTCATACAATATTCCCAGAAAATAGCCCCACTGGGTCTAGGTGTCCAATAATAGGGCCCGTCCAATAACCGAGCAGTCATGCTAGGTCTATTCTGTGGTATATTATAACCAATGGACATTCATTGTGGAACCTTAGTGCACATGTTAGATGAATGAGTAAAATAAGGTTCTCGACTGTTGCCAATAACGGATTGGCAGGCACTGGCAGTAGAAAAGCTTGCGGTGAAGAAAAAATTCCCACTCTTCGTCTAGCGCTAAAGAGTTCCAGAGTTCTCAAATTGTTTATTTTATTTTACAAACATCTGGAGGATATATTTTCATCAATAAATCGGCTGCATGAATAGAAGTTGAAACAATTACAGTGTTGGAAACTGGACTCTTGTTGGTTTATTCTCTGGTCGTCAGACATTCGGGAATTCGCCACTTTACCCGATTGTAATAAATTGATCACCCCTCAATTTTACCACCTCAAATATCACTTTCGGTGATTGATTTATTAGGGGAATTACCATACAAGTAATTTCTGATAGATTATAATTTCTTTTCAGAAGATAATGATTATGGACAAACTGACACTTCATACCTGTGCTTCAAGGTTTTGTTGAGCCAGGTAATCACTTTCCTTGTTACTTTGAGCAGCTTGCTCTCTCGCCTCCAGATCTGAAAGGTCAAAGTCAAGTCGGTTGATTCATAACAACGGGGCTGGTGGTATGAAACTGCAGTATATTTAAAGGCTCTATACCAAATATCCTCTGCATGAAACATACAAAGAAACCGTGTAAAAAAGTTGCTATTTTTTTCTATGAAAAATGATACACACGTATGGTAATCACTTTCCTTGTTACTTTGAGCAGCTTGCTCTCTCGCCTCCAGATCTGAAAGGTCAAAGTCAAGTCGGTTGATTCATAACAACGGGGCTGATGGTATGAAACTGCAGTATATTTAAAGGCTCTATACCAAATACCCTCTGCATACTTTGCATGAAAATATACAAAGAAACCGTGTAAAAAAGTTGCTATTTTTTTCTATGAAAAATGACACACACGTAAAGTGGATTTTTTAATTTATCAGTTGTGTGGATGTCCTATAGTGACATATGTTCCAAACCAATTTGGGATGACAGCAACAAGATGACAAAGGCATGACAGCATCAACAAAGACATTATGTTGTTAGCTTTTTGAGGTTGTTGGTGTTACAACTGAAATGTCGTCTAGATCATTGCCCGCTACTATCGATCGTAATCAGGCTCCGACATCATGGGTCAACAGGTCACGTCCAGGTGATATTTTGAGGATTTCAAGTTTTTTTTTAACTTCGATCAATTCCAAAAAACAGTAAATGATATAAAATGTCGAATATAACCTGTTACAATAACATCAATAAAGTATGAGATGTGGGGACCATTTGGTGGAATCTTCAAACTATACCAGTAATACAGCAGTAATGATCACTGTTGGCAAACTGCATGTCAGAAGAAACTAATATATTTTAGCATTGAAATGTCAGGAGAAATGTACATCCAAGTGACAGGTCAAACAGTTGTCCCCTGATTCCTGAACAAACTTTGACTGGTGTTAACATTGTGACATATGCAAGATATGAAAGAGGAAATCGAAATATATAGTGCAAATAAATGTAGCTATCAACAACATTGACCATGATTGATGATGTTTTCAACCATCCAAAAAAAATTGGTACAGCCAAATTGGTAAATTAATTGTTTCTGAGGGGCTCATTTTTTCCAGAGGATGTGGGCAGGTGTGTTTTATTTTATTATTTATTTTTTTCGCTGATGTGGGCATTTTTATTCATATTTGCCCTGTAAAGTCTGGTTTACCAGAGTATTTTAAAGTCAAGAAGTCTAGTATCTGGAGCAATATACATGTATACTTGTACCTTCCTTGAACTTCTTGCGTTTAGCATCTAACTCTTTGTGTCTCTTAGCTGCAGCTTTCTTGCCTCTCAGAATTTTGTCATAGGCTGCCTGGATTAAAAGAGAGCAGGGATAAAATTGAATAAAAATTGTTTATATGCAAATTTCAGATACAGTGTGCAGTCATTAGTGCAACTCTTTTTCCAAATAGAACAAAGAAGGATCCAGCTTGCTAAGTAAAGTTTACAAAAAAGAGTAATGGCAAAGCTCCAAAATATTGTTTCAGGATCACAAAATTTGGTACATTTCTGTTTGTCCACCCTAAACTGCCCATTTTTATAGGATTGATACAAGGCTTATTAAAGACAAATGTACCATACCTTAAAACTTCCTTCAAAAGCTGCATCGCTCAAGATGACACAGTGCATGGATGCCACTGTCATGGACATGTTATGTCTCTTATAATTCAATCCTCCCTATCAAAATTCCATCATCTCAAGTTTGGGGTCAAAATTCAACTGACTGTTCTAATAAATTTGATCACCCTCTATAATCATTGAAATAATGAAAAAATAGCAGATTAGTGGCAGGACCTTGAACCATTTTGTCAACTTCCTGTTCTAAAAAATTTGCTCGCCCCGACTTCATAGTGCAACATTTCACTTCCTGTGATTGGATTATTAGAGGGATACCATACAGACTAGGCAAGCAGGACAGGTTTAATGACAATGGGTCCAGCGATTCTGGAGAACTTCCATGTATGTACCGCTCATGAATGAGCCCCACTTGATTCGTCTTACCCTTGCTGCGGCATCTGTTAATAGTTCCAATGCCTCAGACAACTGGTGGAACAGTTCAGCTGAAACACACAATGAATAAAATTAAATATTATTTGGCTTTTAAAGAAAAAAATGTGATTAACTATATATGGCAAGTCATTTGACAATTTTTTGACAAAAGTAATAAACATGTACCACATTATTATGGATTTTTCTTGTTGTGCCAAAAAAGTAAACCAATAAATTGTAAATCAAAGTTCAAAGAATGAGAAGAAATTTTGATTTAGTTTTTATTTAAATTCAAAAAATTTGTTTGTTTTAATATTGTTCACAGATTTTTGGTGTTGGTAAAACTATTCGCTAATATCAATTAGCAATTTAGTCATCAAAACCAGATCTACAAAAAACTCTCCTCATCTTAATACTTGTCACTCATGTAGATCCTCGTTTTCCATATTCCGAGTACCGACCAATCACAACTTTATATCCAATTTAGAGATGTTTGAAACATCATGCTCAGATTACAGCTAGGTCTTGGAACACTGAAAGCTGGGTCTTGGTCCCATATCTAAAATCAGTGACATGTCCGATGGAGATCGTTTTATTATCTGGTTTTAAGATTGATTGCTCATATACCATTCATCATTTGTTAATAAATTCAACATAGGTTTATTACTATCACTCCCACATACCTGCCCTGGGGTTGTCAGGATTCTTGTCGGGATGGCATTTTAAAGCTTTCTTTCTGTAGGCCTTAACAATCTACAAAGAACAACAAGTAGATGGACAATAGGAGATAATGATGCATAACGTTCAATACAAAACGGTACAAGTACCTTAATAAGTAGGCAGTACACAAATCACGAGATCTGCATATATATTACATTAATTCTACATAGCAGCATGAAGTTTCAAATTTAATAATTACACATGAAATTGAGGCAAAATACTTGAATATCAAAGAAATAGAGTGTCATGAGTGGTGTAACGTGTTTAGGGAATACGGTACCACGATGTTGAGGGGAAAATTTGAAAATTATCTATCTTGGCCGAGTGTAAGGATGATATCAAGTCTGTGTGGCACAGTCTGACAAGAAATCAGTGCTTTTCAGCACTCAATTTGAACCCAAAAATACATAGTGATCGCTCCCATTTTGCGCTTTTTGTATGGGAGAGAACTCTGACACCAGCCAGGCAATCTGTCAGAAACTATCCATCGTATGACAGACGGGTCAAAGGAATCTCGGACTAATAGTCACAGGTGACGAGTATGGACTCTGTTCACAATAACCCGACCATATAAATATTCATACTGATGTTCCTTACCAGTTATTTTCTGGAAGCTAATTCCTTCTCCTCCATCCTTGTCACTTTTCCAGCACTGGTGATTAGCTGTACCGGTACACGAGCTGTTTCACAGTGACCCCCACCTCCCCCATATTATGGTAGATGCCACATTGTGCATGTCTGTCCAAGAGTGCATGCATAGTGACCCCAAAATACACAATATGGCATCTACCGTAATATGGGGGAGGTCGGGTCTCAATGAAAATTGCTTGTGTACAGCTAATCACCAGCGCTGGAAAGTTTAAGAAATCGACAAGCGCTGAAGCTGAGGAGAAGGAATTAGCTTCCAGAAAATAACCGGTAAGGAACATAATTTATGATGAATACTTATAGTTGTACATTGTTTATTGTACGGATTATAGCAAACAGAGATCCATACTCGTCATCAACAGACTCAGGCCTGTGCTGTAATATTTTCTATGGTAACCTAGAATGGTTTCCCAACGATAAATTTTGGGTAACCTATGTTCACCTAAGGTAACCTTTTTAACAAATTTATATAAATTGGCATGATCTGGGGTAACCTGCTACAGGTCTCCTAAAAATGAGTTTGGGCAACCGTCAGGCAAACGCGGTCGGTCATTCACCATATTACAACACAGGCCTGCAGACATGGCAGACCTCTCAAGTTATAATTCTGCCAAGGCATGAGATTTGACTATGTCCGCCCAGGAGATAAGAGCCCCCTCAAAAATGTGAATTTTTAGGCATCACTTCATACAGTTTTTCGCATTTTGTTTCATATAACAGCCTACCATTATACATTTCACGGAAGCTGAATACTTTTCAACCAAGTCTAGGAATTTTTTTAAATTACTGACTCCTTTTTCTGCAAACTGGAGCAATTTTGAAGGATTTTTGGTTATTTTAGAAATAGTTTCATGAAAATTAATTTCCTAGCAGCGTGAGATTTTGATATAGCTGCATGAGAGCGCGAGACAGATGCCAAAAGCATTCAGCGTGAGAGTTGATAGATCTGCATCAACCGCAGGCATTATTGATAGGAACAGTTCTGGCTAAGTTAGTCCTTTGCTCGGACCTGTTCAAGAAGCCAACCCTATTTTTAATTGGGAAGTTCGTCATGTAAGGATCTATCATCGTCAAACTGGGAACACAGTGTGCAATAAAGCTTGTCGGGTAGACCCCCCTTGTCGGGTAGCTTTTCCAGGTTTAAGGGGGTGACATATGCAACTATATCTTTCTTCATAGAATCAAAGATGAGCTGATTACTAAATAGGCAATAGAGTTGGTGGCCAATATATACCAAAATGTTCCCCAAACCTCACTGAATGTGAATATGACACCCCTTTGAACAAACAATGTAAATTGGAGAATATAATTACAGAAACGAAGCATCTCGGCACTGCCAGCAGAAGTCAATAAAGAATAAACGCACACTCTTGAGAGATGGTCCTAAAAATTGTATGAAATCACTGTTACAACAAAAGACTGTCAGAAAAGAAAATTCCATCGGAAAGTATTTTTAAAAGATTTTTTATCATTTACTATGTCAAAATAATTGTTCGAGGCAATGATAATTCGTGTCAGCAAATATGACGGACAGTCCAAAGCTGTGTTGAGCTATCCAAGACAGACCTGTGTGTTACACTCCTGTCACCAACCTGTGTTAGTTTGAAAAGCTACTACATCTAAACCAGTTTGTGCAGTCATTGTCAATTTGAGGGAAATGCCCTGGATTCTTTCTATTCAATCCCCAACTGCCTATTGTGGTCCACTCATTCACAGCCTGTTGTGATTGTGCCTGGTTCTGAAAGAAGCTGTATAATTAATTGCCAATGCGGGACTTGCACAATACAGGGTTCCGGCCTCGGCCGCTAGGATCGCCTTTGTTTTTATTTCCGTTTTATACCACTTCTATCGTCTGCTAGGCACTGAGCTTGTCTTTCAGGGCAGCTTTGAAAGTTCCATTCCCACTGAGATCTAACAGCTGTACGCATGCTAGCATGAATACACATTTAAACCCATTGTCAGCTAATGCCGACGTCGCGGTATTTATTGACTTTAGTTCAAATGACAACTACCTGCATGATATCTCGCGACATAGGGTTTGCTTACCTACGGGAATTCCTTGAATGTTTCCAAAATATAAACGACCCGGAACGGAAACGTTTATGCTATTTCAATCATCCCGCGGGCTGGTTTTATATTCGGCATATTTGTCTTTCACCATTGCTAACGAGTATGGAGGCACAATCGAATAGACTACGACAGATTTCTATCGATTATATCAAGTATTGAACTTAAAATCATATAAATCAACCACATACCTTAAAGCAAACACGCAGTAGCTGCTATTTTCACATCCATTTCCATGTCGGCTGCGTTTTCTCGATAAACTGGAAATGTCATTCGCCGCGATCCTGGCGGTTGGGTGGTGGTTATTACGGAGAGTTATCGCCCGCAGCGCTACGCGTCCAAGCGAAACGACCGGCCAACCTACTCAGCTGTGCCTAGCAGACGATAGAAGTGGTATAAAACGGAAATAAAAACAAAGGCGATCCTAGCGGCCGAGGCCGGAACCCTGTATTGTGCAAGTCCTGCATTGGCAATTAATTATGTATTCTATCCACATGTCGGGTACACAAAATTTCTTGATTAAGACAATTACTGAAGAAGTAAAAGAAATATTTAAAAATACTCCCCAAATCATTTTTCATATATAACATAGTCTTTGTTGTAAAACGTACTATACAAAATTTTCTCAACTGCCTTTCAATATTGTGTGTTTAATATTGATGTACTTCTGGCTCTGCTGGCAGTCCCAGAACCATTGTTTTTGTAATATTCTCCGATTTACATTGTTTGTCCAAAGGGGTGACATATTCACATTCAGTAAGGTTTGGGGAACATTTTGGTATATGATATTGGCCACCAACTTTATTGCCTATTTAGGTAATCAGATCACTTGTGATTCTATGAAAAAAAGGTATACATGTAGTTGCATATGTCACCCCCTTAACAAGGTTCCCTACATACACCGGATCGCACTAAATACAGACCGGTACAGACCGATACAGACCGATACTTATAAAGGACAGACCGATACTAAAAACATACAGACCGATATCTATATATAATAGATTACGGCCTCTAGAAGACATAATTGGTAATTTGTAGTATTTTCTCGTGAAAACAGCTGTTGAAAGCGTAAAACCGTGTGGCAATCAGCTTCCCGCTAGGCCCTATTGGGAGCGGCATACGGCCGATTCGCCCGCCTGGGTCGCCCATCACCTTCCATGCACCGACTCTCCGGGTGGACCGGTTCGGCTGGTGTGTTTATGCAAAAGCAGTAGATACTGCGATAGATTCCACAAATTAGAACAAAGAGCTCGCTTTTCATGAGCAGCAGTGATACCATTATTAATATGTTATTATACAACGTTGAGACCCAATATTGTATGAAATTTATTAGACACGAAATGACAAATTACGGTACATGAAGTGACAGATGGCAATAAAAATCTATATTTATGGGCGGAGAATGGCATATTGGAACAATAATTCGAACAGATCGTTTCCATTTTATTTATTCCAAAACATCTGATATGGTGGGAATGAACATGCGGACAATAGTACGCTAAACAAGCATTGAGAAAATAAGTTTGAACTTTTTGTTCATGGTCCATCATCGCAGTTTATTCCTATTTCACAATACGGGCAGTAACGGGAAGAAAAAAGAAAGTAAAAGACCCATCCGTTTTATCACCACCTACCATTCAGCGATGAAATATATAAGGAAAATCCTGTTGAAATATTGGCATTTTATCAAATCTTCCGAATCACGCACAACGAAAGTCTGGGAAAATCGAGTAATTGCATACAGAAGGGATGTTGAAGAAATCAAAATTATGAACATTGTGAATTGATACGTTGGACTCCTGGTGAGGGTTGACGTGTAGTTATTTTACTAAAATAACTCGAATAAACCCGAAACATTTGTCTGCATTCAACTTTATTCGTGCGCAATATGCTTCTATAATATCAAGTATGTGTAATATATAGGAGAATTTAGAGCTGCAGACAGTGTCCAGTCAGACCACGGGGGATATTAAAAATAATAGGTATATAACTATATATAATATACATAAGGGGAGTGCAGTGAGATGGCGGACACCCCCCGAAATTGCGTATGGACCCTCCATAGCCAGATGAAAAAACACCGACAAACTGCACTTTCTTTCACGCTACATGCTCCAATAAACGAATTTCAGACACCTAAAACGATAAAGACAGTAATGGGTCACATCAACTTACCCCAGTTTAATCACAGAAATGGAAAACCTGTCATTTCGATCACACACAATACGACGAAATGCTGCCTACACGCTAGGCTAGGCCCAATACCGGAAGTGAAGCGGGAAATGAAAGCGGTCACAACCTTCACCTGGTTTGACCTCGGACTGGGATTGTCACCTCACTGTCACCAGGCCACTTCGTCAAACTTCGTGGTTGTTCAGTAGGACACAGAATGAATGAGAAGCAGAACGAAGCCCTCCAAATATGTCTCACAGGACACAATCTCCTGCTGACTGGGCAGGCCGGGACCGGAAAAACATATGCTATGAAATGTATAGCGAAAGATTAAAAAATCATTGGCCGGCAGGTCGCTGTGACCTGCACAACTGGCATAGCAGCATGTCAGTATGTTGACCTTGGGGGTACAACAGTCCATAGGTGCGTTTTTTACAGTGACATGTTTGTCGTGTTCATTGGTATCTATGACTTGTCATAAATTGAGATTGAAAAAAAGAGAGAGAAATAAATGAAATAATTGGGTGTCTTTCGCTATACATTTCATAGCATATGTTTTTCCGGTCCCGGCCTGCCCAGTCAGCAGGAGATTGTGTCCTGTGAGACATATTTGGAGGGCTTCGTTCTGCTTCTCATTCATTCTGTGTCCTACTGAACAACCACGAAGTTTGACGAAGTGGCCTGGTGACAGTGAGGTGACAATCCCAGTCCGAGGTCAAACCAGGCGAAGGTTGTGACCGCTTTCATTTCCTGCTTCACTTCCGGTATTGGGCCTAGCCTAGCGTGTAGGCAGCATTTCGTCGTATTGTGTGTGATCGAAATGACAGGTTTTCCATTTCTGTGATTAAACTGGGGTAAGTTGATGTGACCCATTACTGTCTTTATCGTTTTAGGTGTCTGAAATTCGTTTATTGGAGCATGTAGCGTGAAAGAAAGTGCAGTTTGTCGGTGTTTTTTCATCTGGCTATGGAGGGTCCATACGCAATTTTGGGGGGTGTCCGCCATCTCACTGCACTCCCCTTATGTATATTATATATAGTTATATACCTATTATTTTTAATATCCCCCGTGAGTCAGACCGAGCGCCGTAATTCTGTAGATGTGTTTGCGGTCAATTACTTACGACAATTTGCTCTTTATATACTACTGCCGGGCGAGTCGGGTGGGTGCGCTGGGCGAGTCTGGCGGGCGAATTGACCATGCGATTCGACCATGCGATTCGGCCATGCGACGCGCTTCCTAACGTAACGGGCGCAGCTAATTGCGATACCGTTTTGCGCTATAAACAATCGGGTTTTTTTTATGAGAAAATCCCACAAAGTACCAATTATGTATTCTAAAAGTCGTAATCAGTGATACATAGGTATCGGTCTGTACGTTTTTAGTATCGGTCTGTCCTTTATAAGTATCGGTCTGTATTGGTCTGTACCGGTCTGTATCGGTCTGTATTTAGGGTGCCCGCATACACCAGGCAGTGAGCCGATCTGACCGGCTCGACCTAACCAGCTTATTTTGACTACCTCCTTTTCAGTAGCATCTTCTTGCACTTCTAAAATACCATACAGATCACGTTTCGTTATCTCTGATTTGGATGACATGATACTCGTCCCGTGGAACTATAAATCGCTATTTGTTTGTGTAATTTTTCTCTCAACTCAGGCGCGAAACGTGTGTTAAAATATAGTCCATATAAGTCAAACCTGATACGGATCTGAAAACTCATAAATTAAAAGTACAGCAAATGCTATTCAGTCACCCTAATCACGAAACAAACGAATTTTCCATTGCAAAATTTATGTAAATGGCATCTTAAATTATTTTATGCTGTCAGTTGGCCATCTTTGTTGGTTTGTTCTTTTCGTTCTTTTCCTGCTTTCCGACTTTGGTTTCAAGTGCATCGTTTAACTGTGTTCAATTTATTTACCTCTGGTGACAGAAGAGTTGTGATATATTTTCAGATGGAAGCGATATGAAAAATGTTATAAGTCGTCATACAGCAATGGAAGCTGATGTATGGTCTCTATTTTCTCCCAGCATAGCGAATTTTGTAGAAACCGTAATAAGAGACGGAAGAGTTGGAATTTGTGCAGGGAATCTGAGAATAACCGATGTGGCATCAAGGTATAGACTGACGAAAACTGCACCATATATGACACCTGTCGGGCTGCACAACAACAACCAATCTCAAATTGAAACTTTTATTAAAATAAATGTATTTCTTTTTCTCAATTTTAATTTCAAAAGTTTAAGGCCTTTGTTCTGGCATCCATCCTTGCAACCTCACCTTGACAAGCATTTCTATTTTCTTTCCATTTATAGAGTAATACTAGAATATATTTGCACAAAATTTCTCGCCCATGTCGAAGTTGTATAATGTGACAAGAGATTGTTTTAATTGAAACTTTGCAAAACAGCATAACACCAAAGATATGATGCATAATTCTCAACATTTAGAAAATCTGTTTTCTTCAATTCTGCATAGACATAGTCACATTACAAATATAACACACTGTCATAACAATATTTTGTTGTTTAAACATAACAATATTTTGCACACTTGATAGTAAAAACACCAACACTGTTCAAATAGAATTGCCCAGCCTTTGTGCTCATGGCACCTGTGGTGGAGAAAGTCCCACTGTTCAGTCATAGACAGGGTTGCAAGGTCTTGCAAGCTAAAGCAAGCATGTAAGTTCATATGCAATTTCAAATATTCTTCCAAAGCCAGATAACTGGGAAAAACTGAAGGAATGAATGCACTGGGCTTGTAAATGCAGGTCACCTGTAGAATCCAGATCGCAATTATTATGCAAAATGCCAAATACTCCAAGCACCAAACAAAAGTTTCTGCCAGTCAAGATTGTCAGAGGCAACCTGTTTCCTGAATAGACTGCAATCACTGGCTTGATGCAATGAGTTTGGTTTAAATACCTATCTGACATGTATAATGAATAGTCATCCTCAAAATACTTCGGAGAATTGAAAAACAAATTTTCAGTATATTTTCCATCATGCTGTAAATGTTAAATAATTTGATTAGTTAACATATATAAAAATTTGTTGCTTTCTTATATCTCTTCGACATGGGCAAAGCATTTCTTGGAAATATGTTTCAATATTGCTGTGCACAGGGGAGCTCAAGCTTGTATCTTTGTTATATTTTGAGTGCCTAAATGGATCCCAGCACAAAGGCCTTAGGAAAACACTACATTCTGTGTCTTAATTTTGGTGTGAGCCTGTCTGCATGTGACGATTGTAGGACATCTGACCTTGCCCCCCCCCCCCCCCACACTTTGACATCTCCGCATCCCTGACATATTCCCCCCATATGTTCAAAGTGCAATTCTTGTTATATTATATGTTATGTTTTGATATGTTTTGTTATTTTGAGGTGTTGTGTGTAGACATTCCCCCCGCCTCATTCCCCTCATATTTTCAAAGCGCAATTCTTGAAATATATGTTAATGTTCTGATATTTAAGGTCTTGTAAATACACATCCTAGTTCTTGCATTGTTTAGTTGATTGAAATTATTGTTCTTGGTTTCCATACTTATTTTGTGGTGAAACACAGAACAAGAAGACAAGTGGAGTATCTTCTCCATCTGTGTGATTCATATGTCATGAATATTTTCATTCGTGACTTGCACAAAATCCAAGCTAATCCTTTATCAAAGAGCTGCGCTGATAGCACTGGCAGGTGCATTCACATACCGGTTCATTCACTCGCTTCTCTATCACTTTAACATGGGATGGGGTTTATTCACAAATTTTCTTAAATATTCCAAGAAAGGACCCTTATGCTTACATTTATCATAACTTTGACAACTGCAGATCAAAAATAGCCCAGTTAACATTGATTAAAATTATTTTCTAGGCTAAATAGATAGGGTAGAGTGTAAATGAACGAACCACTATGTGAACCATGTCTCAGTGCACCTGCTGATGCTTTCAGCGCAGCCTTCATGAACGGATTACTAGAATTTAGATTGACTCACCCGAAAATTATTGTTATCGCTCTTTAAAAGTGAGATTGCTCCGCATAATTTGTCATGTTTGTGTTCACCTGCAAACTTTATGCATTGTTTCTCTTTAAAATTTCAGCTGTCCCACTTTTGTGAAGCAGCCAAAATGTGACCGGTTTAAACTGGTTATCCCATATGCAGGACAGTTCATCACATGTGAGCTCCATCCTGATTAAATTTTTCTACTTTTTGTTTCCTCTTAAACATGTTAAAGGTGAAATGCAAAGGTTTTTAGATTTTAAATATTTTTCATAGGTTGAATAATGATATAAATTTCAGTCTATCTACTTCACTTGGTTTGTTACCCCAAGCCCAGATGAATTCCGATTTGCAAACTGTCATTGCTTAACAAATTTCTTGATTGTGACATCACGCCAGGCCAGCCTCCCAAAGACTGCACATTACAAGTATTGCTATCTGGCCTGGCAGTCTGATGTGACATCACAAACCAGCATCAATCAAGGACAGATAAACAATGTGGATTTTACTTCCGAAATCAGCTGGGCTTGAGATTCCACATTGAAACGCTTTTTTAAAGCTACTAAGAAACGAAATACTTCAAATAAAACCAAAATAAGTTAATAGGCTGCTAGTTCCAATATTAACTAAGCCATGAACAACATAAAAAGGAAATTATGAAAACTTTTGCATTTCACATTTAAGATGTTAATGAACTGAGTATTGTTGTTGTTACAGAGTATTTCAAAAGCATATATGCCAGGAGAAGATGACATTGCAAGTGCAGTGTATTTAGTTACTGGATTTGTGTAAATGTAAAATATTGAGCATGTTACTTGTAACCCAACAAAAAAGTGAAAACCTCACAATTAGGCTGTGCCACTTTTGGTCAATCCAAAGTATATGGAATATGGAAGAAGTTCCTGCAAAATACAGAAAAAGAAAGGTTTACCATACAAATAGTAGGCTATGAAGGGTACAAAAATGTCTTTTGGCACTCTCCGTACAGGGCTATGCTAATATATGACGGCCTAAAACTGACAAGATTGCCTGGAGTGTTTTGCTGATTATTCCTGAATCAGGCAGCAATATTGGGCCTAATTCATGGCAGCCTAGCTAAGCATGTATTGCAAACAGCAATAGGCCTAAGTGAGACAATAATTCGTTATCGAAAGAACCTCCCATCTTGTTAAGGGCCAACATCTATAGCAGGGTTGAATCAAATACCATTATATCGAGTGTGTTTGATTAAGGTAGCGGGAGACCTAGCCAGAGGTGATCCAGCTTTAAAATACAGATTTTTCGTTTTTTAAATATTATTCAACTAAAGATTTCACTTTATCATAATCATTTAGAGAAAACGCGAACTTGGAGAAATTATTTATTTCTGGTGAAAATGAGTGTTTAAAGTTGGCCAGTTATGAAATCTGCAGGTAGTACTCAATGAAACAGAGAATTAACACCTATCCGCGATCGCCCCAGCAGGTGTCTGAACAATGTATATTGTAGGCAGTCCTTGATTGGTGGTTAATTGCCTCTAATCCCGATCTTCCCACAAACAAATTAACAGGTTACACAGTACCCGCTATGTCATTTCCTGTACTTATTGTACTGTTATAATTTGTTTTGCTAATTTATCAAATTACAGACGCGACTTGTGTACGGTGAGGGTTTATTTGTTTTATGTAGCTAAACAAAACAAACCACTCATTGGTTTCCATTTGACCTCCGCACAGTGCGCCATTTTGTATATAAATGGAATATCATTCCTCGCTGACTCACTTATCCACAGTATATCTGCAAGTCATACATTTTCATAACATTTACGAATCAACAAAGCCATGGGACGCAGGAAATATGTTTTCCGACCATTTGCCCAGAAATACCGAGTGGAGTTAGGTGCCAAGAACGTAGGGTGTTCTTGGCTTGGTGAGGATGAATCATCTTCGTGTGGTGTTCCAGCTTTCAATGTTCAGTCAGCTGGGAACTATCGAGTCATCGATTCTTCTGAGTCTGACACCGATTCGGACAGCAGTGACAGCGAAGTAGAAGAAGAGACATCACCGAGAAGAATTTTGAGCGCATCTGCAAAGAAGCTATTACCTCTAATAGGGAGATTCCGGCGACGACGATGACGACGGCAGAGATGCAGCTACCGGATTGACGGGCAACGTGATATGGGGATTGAAGGAATTGGAGACGAGTTTACTTGACAGTGCCGTTTGTTCCAAATGTCTGATTGGAAAACTGTCACTGCAAGAGAAAACTACATCTCGTAAGGGATGGGGGACGAAGTTTTCCTGGGTTTGTTCAAACGGCGAATGTGAGAACTCATTCGATACTCCGGTCCATGTAACATCCAAGTCATCTGGAAACGGATTCGATATAAACAGGCTCTTGATATTAGGTAGGCTTATGTTGATTTACTTTTCAGTACGGGTATATGTTTTATCTTTATCTCAAATAACAAACTTTTTAAATATTGTAATGTTTAGGGCCGATAATCCTATTTAAAATTGTATGTCTATATCTATCAATATTATAGTATAATAAATACTGGTCCTAGGGGGCCACACCTGCAATAACACTGGTGAAAACCCAGACTCCTATAGTATAATAAATACTGGTCCTAGGGGGCCACACCTGCAATAACACTGGTGAAAACCCAGACTCCGTCCGCCGCTATGGAGCCAGAAGGCGTTGAGCGACTGTTTGGCCGATCCGTGCACAAGTATAACCTGAGATATACAACCTACATCGGTGACGTCAAAGTCAAAGAAGCTCAACCCTATGGAGAAGATGTTGAAATCACGAAAGAAGAATGTGTCGGCCATGTCCAGAAACGGATGGGAACACGACTTCGTGAACTTGTTAATAAAAGTAAAGGTATATATAGGTACACTTTTACATGTATAATGTGTTCTCTTTTGTCATATTTCCCGTTACACCGTTGCACATGTAAAATTATTTATGTCCTGATTAATAATACTATTAGAAATATGAATATTCACTTTTGTCCAAGGCCAAGAACACATATCTATACTCGGTGCTTATCCATTTACGATTTTGTGTTTTCAGGAATCAAACTAGATGACGGTAAAGGTTTACAAGGGAAAGGTCGACTGACGAGAAAACGAATAGACAGTTTCCAGGCTTTCTACGGAAAGGCTCTCAGGTCTCACAGGGGCGACTTAGAAGGAATGTGCCAGTCTACTAAGGCGATATTAGAACACTATTCGAGCACTGCCGACAAACCTCAACATGACAATTGCCCTGATGGAGTAACTAGTTGGTGTAAGTGGAAACAGGACCTTGCAACTGGCCAATCGACCTACAGACCACCCAAGCATCCTATTCCACCATCAGTTCACAGATTGATCAAGCCTACCTTTGACGACCTATCAGATAATCGACTGTTGAGTGGATGTCTAAACGGACGAACCCAAAACCAGAATGAGTCATTACACCACGTGATTTGGTCTATTATCCCAAAAGACCAGTACCACTCATCAACTGAAGTACAACTGGGTATAGATTTAGCCGTGAACTTCTACAATCAAGGAAGGTCTACTGTGCTGAAGAACGTGGCGACAGTGACTGGGTTGACGATATGTGAAGATAGCTGTCGTCGATTCGTATCCATGGACACCAAGAGGATAAAAGACTCGGATTACCAATGCACAGAAAAGGCAAAGACTGCCCGCAAGAAACGACGACAAGAAAAACTAAAGTTGCTCGATGCCTTCGAAAAGGACGACAGTTACAAGAGCGGGGCCTTCCACTCCGGAGCATCGGTACAGAAACCGTGTTCTTGTAGACGCTGTGGTCAGCCGATGAAGGGACATTCACGTGTCGGGTGTTCTTCATGAACTGTTGCAGGCACTAACTTGCAGACACACACTAAACATCCAGCGAAGAGCTTTTACTCGGTGAACAAACTGGAATATTTCCATACCAATATTTATATCCAGTGCTAATATATATGTTTGAAAATATCCGTAGGGCCTACATTATTTCTGATCGCAAGAATATACTACAATGACTTGATATACCGTATAGAAGTGACATTCTCGGTATACGGAGCAGATGTTATACATTAGTACTCTATTTTCATCAAATTGTGAACTCGAGGAGACGAATCTATTGAAGAATAACAAATATTTCCTTATCAATATTTTTATTCAGTACAAAATATAGATGTGTTATGTATCAGTAAAATCTATATGTGTTGTTCGCTCTAATGTTTTCACCGATATTCACTGTAATACCGCTCCACAAAACGCTGTTAGACCAATGCCAAAAGCGTCATCACGGATTTCCCCAACAACGTTGCCAGGAAGAATTGCCCTTATGAACGCCAGAACTTCTCGTGGGAAACTGAAGCCACAACACTCTTTTGGAATGGTAATGTCGTGATCCTAAAGCAAAACAAAAAAATATATATATAAATATACTTAGTATTCGAAAATATATTTTGCCGTATATCTTTTGACCACCTGGCGATATAAAATAAATGGAGGATTGAAGGGACAAAGCATACGAACATAAATTCCACAATGAAATAGAATTACCTTCATTCTGTTCGCCCATGAGACATAATGAAAAAATCGAATTTTCTTGTCAGGATTTCCACGTCTGATCTTGTTTGCTGTAATCGACATTTCTAGTACACAAATGCTCTCCATTGTATCTGGTAATTCACAAAGACGACACGTCTATTCAAGTACTTGACATTTACTCAGAGCTCCCGTGGTGCCCCGCAGTGCACAACTCGCGAGGTGTCAAATGACAATCGTCGGCGAATCTTACTGGAAAATTTAGCAAAAAATCGTTTTTATTTCAGCTTTTTAATGACTTGGACACAAAAATCATTTAAAATGACAAATTTGCTGATTTGTTACTGAGTATTATCTGTCACTCTATGAAAAATTAATGAAGTATACGGTAGGCTATAAAATGAATAACGTCGCACAGATGTACTCGACTTCGGTTTTCTGCCGGTTTCTCCGTTTTGAATTTGGTATGGGCCTAGAGTTTTCAACTCTGATAACTTCCACACTTATCGGCCTAAAGTCTTGAAATTTTCAAATTTTATTTAGCATATATAGAACTAGGCGACTTTGCTTCAAATTTTCTAAGTTCGTTTTAGTTTTTTAGATATTCGCGTTTTACTAACTTTAGCATTTTTTTTTAAATAAACTTGAATAAAATCACATCTATGACGAAATTATTAAAATTGTGGCACAGTTTACTAGTTCAGATAACTAATAATATGTGCCTTGAATTCCAATAAATTTGCACCAAGCATGTATAAGATATGTGCTGTGAAAAATTGGGTATACTTTTCGAAAATATTACTGTTCAAAGTTGTGTAGAGTATTTAGTCTTGAAAAAATTGCGAAATAATAATAATATCCAGTTTCTCCACAAAAACAGCTTTCAGAAAATATATAATATGATAAAATTGGTCAACAGCTTGTCGAGTAATTAAGCAAGAAGATAAGAGGTGTATATTGAGCCTTTGGCTAGGTCTCCCGCTACCTTAAGAAGATTGGCCTGATAAATGTATTTTTGTGACATGGTGTTTTTGTACTGGGTTACATGAATAATTGAATTCTGGCAGGGCTGTCTGGTCTGGCATAATGGGAGACAATCCTGTTTGAAATTTTCTCTCGCACTTCTTTCCTGTAACATTTTTCAATTTGTTCCCGTAATGTTTTACGTATTCATATACACAAGTGGCACATTTTAATTAATGGATTGCCAAACTTTAAGTTGCCAAACTAATAAATGTAAGGATAACGACCCTTCGTGAAATACTAGGGCAATTTGAAGATGTAATCGCTCTCAAATCTAGGCTGGAATATAGCCACAACTGTTCCTATCAGTAATGCCCTAACTCTAACCCGTACAGTACTGCAGGCATTATTGATAGAAACAGTTGTGGCTAGGCTGGAATCGATGTCTCTCAAACTCCGCGAAAGTGACAAATGTTACAACAGGTACAAAATAAAACACAATTCAACCACAAAAAACTAAACAGCATGGCATGCCATTTTTTTTTTGATGACCGTGTAAACAAGTGTATACACGTGTGGTGCATTTTGCCTATGTATGGTCTGCCACTCTACCGAACCTTGGGCACGAGCCATGATGTTAACTTATAGCTGCAGCTGTTCAGCATTCAGATTCATGAGCATCACTATGAGACTCAAACGTCACACAGTGACATCATTTTCTTCTCTGCATGTGTACAACACATATTCAGTGGTTAAATACAAAACCCGTTGGTTGAAGCAGGCAGTTGAAGCAGGCAATCAAATTTCTCTGACAAGATATTCTTGTATTCGTTGTATATGACGATACCACTATCATCAAATGTGATACCTAAGTTTGCTAGAACGCACAGGGGAAGAGTTGACAATATCCATCGATTTTGAGGCTGATTACATCTTAATGCATATTTGCCAAATTTATACCAGTTATCAGTGGTTAAAAACATTTCCCTATAACATAAGTATAGGCAGGAATGGAAAAGCATGAACCTGTAATTTATGCCAGAAGCCTTGTAGCTTGTCAGACCATTGTTTAAAATTAAATACAGAGAAAGTGACATTGATATATTGTATATTAATTGACAGGGGAGGTTTTGTTTGACAGTAATAGCCCTGATGAACCCCCAGACTTCATCTTTGGCCCAGAAGATAAAACATTCTGTCCTTTGATTGAAGACATCCAGGTTAGTGTTCCCAAGTTTTAGCTCAAGTCAACTGTACCAAGTATGTTAATTAGATAAATGTTCTACACCTTTAACAGCCTGGTGCCAGCATTCTATTTTGTCATGCTTGTAGACTGGATGGGTCTCTATTTAATATGCACTATTTATCAATATCACAATAGATAGCACCAGTCCAGCATTTAAAATGGTCGACATAGAGTTCAGCCCCCCCCCCCCCTTTCAAATGAGCTCCGACGCCCCTGATTATCACAATGTTCCGCTCTCTTTTTAATGGATTAAATGGTGTAACTTCCATCTGTAATGCTCTGATCAATCAAATTGCCTCAATCCATTTGGTTCATGACTATTTTGTAGTCTCTACCTCAAACAGCAAAATGATGTAACGGTGAAATTCTCATTTGGCATTTTAATGAGAGCTTCACAATTATGGTTTTAGGGTTTACACCGGTGAATAAGGATTAACTGTAGTCCATTTAAGTAGAGCGGACATTCCTTTAAGCTCCAGTGAGAGATGACTCGTTTGTGAGGAGACAAGATACTATGTCAAACTGGGCTAGTGGCAGCCTGAACGATTGACATTTTCCACCATTAGTCACAACAATTGAAACATTTTCACTCTGACAGCATACATGTATTGTTGATATCACAGTAGTAACGTCATTCCCATTCTTAAATGTCCATGAATGCATTGCTTCATGCAACCAATCAAATCGTTCTTGTCTGGCAAGGGTCTGAATGCTGAGTTTTCATTGGTGAAAAAATGTCCACTTTTTTTTGGGCAAAGTTACTTCTCTTGTGACGTTGCATCCATAAACCTGTTTTCCAGAAGTGCTAGTGTTGAAAGTTTGACCTGGGCCAAAATCGACAGAGAGAAAGTGGCAATTATAAGAATCTGATTGGATCATTGGTATTGTGCACATCCTCCATTGAACCATCTTTCTATTTGAGTTGGAGAATAAACCTGCTAGTAATATTTTGATAGTCTGCACAGGGGCTATATAAGTATAACTTATGCAAAAAAGTTGATTTTTAGACTGTCCTCCCCCCTCCCATACGCAAAATTTAACACAGCGTACATAGGAAAAAATCCTGATCTTAATACCCCCCTCCCTCCTTGCTGCATACGTAATACTTGAATGCCCCCACACCATGAAATTGTACAACCTGAATATTGGGGTGTCGTACATGTGGAAAATTGTCTGCCTGTGATGTGATGGATATAGTGTTACACAAGACTAAAGGAATCAGTCAGGGGACCAACTTACAGAAGTTATAAAATTATAACTCCTACAAGTGATTATAGCAAAATCTTCACTGTTCACAAATTAGTAATATTTTGACCAGGAGTGAAATCACAGAATGTATTGACCTCTGTTAATTCATTTAATACAGCCGTTAATTCATTTAATACAGCCCATTACTATGTTTAACAACCATCATGTCTTCAAGTACATGTGGTACATTCATAAAACTTACATAAACTTGCTAAACAAAGAATTAATGCTGCTGGGGCTGAGAAGTTTTGTGGTTTGTGCCCCCTCATGTTGAAGAGCTGCACTCGTTTCTGTTTACTGTGCAAATTGATATTATATCATCTTAAAAGTTATAAGGTACTCTGCTGATAGAATGTTGATGTCACATTTATGGCCAAATGCAATGTTCTGAGGGTAACTTTCCATGTTTGCATTAGAAGAGCATGTTTTCTTCCCTCTGGTCAACTTTTTGTGACATTTCCTTCCACAAACATTTTGTGGTCAAATGGGCACCACAACTTATAACTTCTCAGAGTTATTGCTATATGTTCTTCATAATTTGACTGGGTTATAATTTTAATAACTTCTGTAAGTTTGTCCCCAGACTAGAAAAATGTATTCAGAACTCCTATTATAGAATAAATAATTTCACTCGGTACTTTCAGAGATGTACATAATATATTTGTTTTGTTTGTTTCAGGGACTGGTGAAATGGGATGCTCAGAATCCCCAAGCATTGCTGTTGGTTCTGCAAGATATGCTGGGGAAGTACAGAGAACACCAGCAGCAGTTGATCAGTGAGGACTCCAGACTGAACTTTGAATATTCCTCCCTGATTGATCATAATCTCTTCATACCTGATCACATTGAGGTCCATGTCACCAAGTCAGGGGTGAGTTATGTCAGACCAGAAATAACTTGATCAAACATGATATCACAAAATCAAAAACGTAACTTTATCATCGTGGTTTCTATGAAGAGACCATTACAACAATAAGCATCACGACTAAATGAAAACAAAATCTCAACTAAAAATAGTACATATGTGTTCTCCAAACCATTTAATGCATCTTCTCTTGCAGAAAAAGAGAGCCTTTTCCTGAAATTAAACAAAGCTGGTTAACCTGATATGCTTCTATGAACAATATATGGCACATTCAAAAGGCACCAATGCCACTGCAAAATTTTGTGATGATTTTTGGATAAATGTGGATCTCGCAGAAATTTAGAAGATTGTATTTTTTTTGCCTGACTGCATTCCAAATAAATGAGTGACATGAAATTCAAGAATTGGACATTGGATGTTCAGCCTTGGGTCAAGTTTAAGGTCAAGTTATTTCTTGTCTGTAATGTATTGTCCAGCAGACAGCTCATTTTCGTGAATAACATATGAATGTTATTAAAATTCTCTGTTCCTAGCTAACAGGAAGTATTCTATGTACTATTGGTGACAAATTGAGTCATGGGCAAATACAGCGCTCTAACTGAGACACCCTTTAAGGATACTGAGCCCACCTGTAGACAGACACACCCTCTAGACTATGTCTTCATACAGATAAAAGTATGCCTTATAGCTATGATAAAGTATATGTTTGTGTCTCAAATCTTCACCTGTTATCACTTTAATGCCAATATCCTCCATTTGGAGATCTCCTGCAAACAAAATTATCTCCCTTGATCGCTGCGTCGATCGTCCACCAGGTGGCGTGCTCTCCGCGCATGTCCATCACTCTTTTTCCTTTGCAGTCTTGGAAACAAGACCTGTTTTGAGAGAGCTCCTGTAAACAGTAACTTTTGGATTGTTATAGACGCACCCTAGGGTTATTTTTTTTTGGTCTGTAAGTTCAGTATGGCTAACGTAGTCACCCAAACTATCAGGAATAGTAAGAGATGTGAATCATGTCGTCAGTTTTGGCCCGTAAGGGACTCACATGCTTTCTGTTTTAAATGCAGGGCACAGATATGCTACAGGCAGAGTACCTGTGCCGAGTGTGTAAACTGGGACGACGCTACCTGGGTTAGCTATGCTACAACTAGACGTACTCAACTATTGAAGGCTGCCGGTGACCAGAGGAAAGGGCCTGTAGAAAAAGCAGAAGCTAACCAGGCCCTAATCTACGACTTATCGCTAAACGAAGACACAACTTTAGCAAAGACTACAAGCCCGGAGATACCCCCCAGTGGCACAGTCTTACAGTCGGCGGTACCTTCAAAGAACAAGGTGCAGACCAGTCAAGCCCAAGCCACGGCGATACGGTTTACTTCTACTGCACCGGCTAGAGTGCTGACACGGACTCTACTAGACAGCCCCGTCACAGTCACGGATCAAAGCGAGTCCTCGGATACCAACTCCCGTTCATCCAAGTCCCCAAAGAACCGCCGTACCCCGGAGACACAGACGGACACGGCGAAGAAAGCAGTCCGACAATCAAGATCACGGACTCCACCACTACAGCGGGACCCCGGCTCAAGCACAGCTCACCGGGTCCACGGCACGGAGTCACGGCCCTATACGGGACGCCGGGAGTCGGACAAGCCAAGGGCCTACAGGGACCGGAGCCGTAGCACGGAAAGGGAGACCTCACGGACCTATCCAGACCGCCGTAACTCCGATACCGGAGCACTGCGGGAGGAAGCTACAGCCCGGAGTCGTACCACGGCCTGCAGCCGTACCACGGAACGGGATACTTCACGGACCTATCCAGCGCGCCGTGAATCTACATCTGAGAAGTCACGGACTCAAGCAGAACGGACTTATACAGATCACCGAGACTCCACATCCAAGAAGTCACGGACTTATGAGGAACGGACTCAGCCAGAACGCCGTGAGCCGGCCTCCACTCAAGTTTGGACCCGTACAACGGAACCACACCTCGCCACACCTCGGTACTACGGCAAGCAGATCTCGTAAACGAAGTCGCACACCGTTACAACGCCGAGATTCCTATCCTGTACGTCATCATCGGGAGAGGGACCATCCCAGACGTCGGACCCCTTCACCTAGTCCACCTAACCGGAGTCGGTACCATAGGTACCATACCCCGGAGCGACCTTACACCAGACAAGGAAGAAGCCGTTCACCGGTTTCCCGTCAACAAGCACGGGATAAACCGGAGCATCGGGATAAACGCACCAGAGGTGAAAAGGAACCCGTGGATCACCATTCCACTGCACCGAGATTGGTCAAGAAGCACAGTCATCTCCCGACTATACAGCCCCTCACCATGGTAGAGGTCCCTTCACCGGAGACCCATGAGATGACACGACCCCATTCTGCTAGCGACGCAGACTCAGGTTCAGACTACGAGGATTACGCACGACGTTCCACTCACTCGCCATCCTCGTCTCATACAGAGTCACCTCCCTCCCATCAGTCGGAGGTAGAAGACAAGAACAAGGACGGACTACCGTTTAAAGCCAGGATAGCGGCGGTTCACACGCTGGTTCCAGAGATGCCCAGACCGGTGGTCGGCGATGACAAACAGCCAGCTGACCCCGTCCGGAAACGGAGAAAACTTACAGCGGCATCTCTCTACGGACTGAACAAGCCTTCTGAGGAGGAAGCTGCGCCAACCTGCGCACCATCTCCGGCATCAGCTACCCTATATGAGACACTGGATCGACAGTTAAAGACTCCGAAATCTCTCCAGAAGCCCGGTCCTTTCAAGACTTACACCCTTCACGGAGACAATTTACCGTTCAAGGCCCCGAAGTCGGACCCGGATCTTGACAGACTGTTGAACTTCACAAAGACACCAGCGGTGGTACTTCAACAGAAGCAGGCCTGTGCTGTGGAGGACATGATGCTGACACAACACAGAATTACATCATACTCCGATTGGTTCCTGACGGCTATTTCCAGGGTGATTCAAGATCCAGACAAAAAGCATAAGGATGGATCCCTGACCTTCTCACAACCCAAGATGGAGTTTCTCAGCGCCTTTATCGACTCCATGAATAAATCTAATGTGGATCTCATGGAAACAGGGGCGTTTACCTATGCTACGATGGTGCAGGCTCGACGAGCTGCATACCTGAAACATCCCAAGTCTGAGGTTTTGGAATCGGTTAAGAACGAATTGGCACAGCAACCTCTGTCATCCGAGTATCTCTTCAACCAAGCCATTTCGACAGTTATGCCTGCCGTCAATGACGAAAAGACTTCCCGCATTATCGGAGCCCTAGCTTACAGCAAAAGTAAAGGCAAGGGCAGGGGTAAAGGTCAAGGCAAGTCGACCAGAGGAGGACGTTCTGCACAGCCGTCACGTATGGACTCGGGCAGTCTACCCAAGCAGGACAGCCAGCAGAATTTTCGTTCCTACGGGAAAGGACAGTTTCGTGGCAGAGGAGGAAAGTTTTCCGACCGGGGCAAAGGAAAGCCCGACCGTCGGAATTGACGGTCCCCAGCCTCAGTTTTTAACCCATCATCATCATCCCTTCATCCTGCCAGAGTTCCAGGTATTCAATCATCCGGTCATGGGCGGACGTCTACGGATCTTCTGGCGGAACTGGAAGCTTATCACAGACGACAAGTGGGTCGCCAGATCTCTCAGAGATGGAGTTTTTCTCAACTTTCTAGAGTACCCCAGGCTAATCACCAGACCCAAACCATCACGTCTTCCAGTTCGGCCAGAACATGTACGGACATTACTGGAGTCAGTACAAGTGTTATTGGACAAGGGCGCTGTCAGGGAATTACCCGTGGAAGAAGCAAGTCCAGGATTCTACAGTCCTGTCTTCCTCGTGCCCAAGAAGGACACAGATCAGCTTCGCATGATTATAGACCTACGTCGACTCCAACGACACTCTAGCGCCACCTCCACACTTCAAAATGACATCAGTTCCAGCATTACGGTCCCGCCTAAAACCGGACGATTGGCTAGCCTCCATCGACCTCCAGGATGCATACCTTCATGTTCCCATTCATCAACATCATCGTCGATATCTTCGATTCATCATTGCCGGGAGGCGGTTCGAGTGGCAGGTCCTGCCGTTCGGCATCTCCATCGCCCCTTGGTGCTTCACAAGAATCACGTCACCAATCATGACCTTCCTTCACCTAAGGGGTATCAACATAGAGGCATACATCGACGACATCCTTGTGTGGGGGTCAAGGAAGTCAGCACTCAAGTCCCAGATACAATTCATCATTCAACTCCTGAGGTATCTCGGATTCATCCCACATCCAACAAAGTCGGAACTAGAGCCTGCTCAGAAACGACAATACATCGGAGCAGTATTCGACACACAGAGGCGGATCATCCTGCCCCGGAAGAACGTTGGACAAAGATACAGGCTATCATCCAAAGATTTTTATCTTTCCAATCACAACCCTTACGTCTTTGGCAAAGCCTACTGGGATTGCTGACATCAACCCAGGATCTGACACAGTACGGACGACTGCAGCTGCGACCGTTACAGTTCCACCTGCAGCCGTATCTACGAGCTTCGGCCATCAACCCCAGAGTACCAGTTCCTCAGCACCTACATCAGTTCCTGAAATGGTGGCAGTCCAGGGAGAACGTCATGTTCGGGATTCCACTCCGCTGGGCACCATCGGACAAGAATCTATTCTCCGACGCATCACTCACGGGCTGGGGAGCCCATCTGGGAGAGTTACAGATAGCCGGCAGGTGGTCTCCACAACAAAAGACACTACACATCAATGTTCTGGAGATGGCAGCAGTGAAAATGGCAGTCCAGCACTGGAGCCCTCAACTGTCCGACAGCTCTCTGATGATCGCATCAGACAACACGACAGTAGTAAGCTACATCAACAAGCTGGGGGGAACGAAGTCCCGACTACTGTTCCAGGAGACATGGTCTCTTTTCACCTGGGCACAGATTCATCGTGCCGGATCCGAGCACGACATGTACCCGGTCACCTGAACGTCATTGCAGACAGTCTTTCACGCCCGGACAAAGTCCTACAGACGGAGTGGCATCTCCACACAGAGGCCTTTCGTCAGGTGTCATCGATTTGGGAACAGCCCCTAGTAGACCTGTTCGCAACAAGGGACAATACTCAGCTACCAATCTTCGTCAGCCCGATGCTCGACCCGCTAGCCTGGGCAGTCGACGCCATGTCAATCAGTTGGGACAACCTCATTGCCTACCCATTTCCACCGATAGCGCTTATTCAGGCAGTCTTGAACAAGATAACAGAACACAACAGTGTTATCCTCCTCGTAGTACCATGGTGGCCGAATCGCCCATGGTTCCCATCACTAGTCCAGCTACTGACCGACTTCCCTCGTCAGCTACCGCCGTGGCGTCGACTACTAGACCAACGGCAAGGTATCCTACACCACGATCCACAGTGGCTCAACCTTCACGCCTGCAGATTATCAGGGAATCCCTTGCAGACCAGAGATTTTCAAGACCAGTTACAGAGGCGATGGCGACAGCAAACAGACCATCCACCTCTAGACTTTACCAGGCCAAGTGGGCTTACTTCCAGACCTGGTGTGGGACCAGAGACATCGATCCCTATACTGCCTCTGTTCCAGTAATAGCTGATTTCCTATTGCACCTGCATCGGGACAAGGAATTCAAGTTAAGCACCATAGAAGGATACCGTTCTGCATTATCCCGAGTCATGAGACTAACTTCAGGAATTGATATTGGACATGATATCAACGTGACGGCTCTTCTCCAGTCCTTCGCCTTACAGTCCCGACGGACAAGACAACTGCTACCGAAATGGGACCTTGGAGTTGTACTGAGTGCGTTTCTACGCCCACCATTTGAACCGTTACAGTCGGCTACGATCAAGGCACTGTCTTACAAGACAGTCTTCTTAACAGCATTCGCTCTAGCCACTAGAGTCTCCGAGCTGCACGCATTGGAACGCAGCTCCCTGGCATGGACCGCTGGTTGGAAAACTATATCCTTCCGTCCGATCCCGGAATTCATCGCCAAGAATGAATCAACACGTCAGGGACCATGTGCTCAAAGACTATATCAGATCCCAGCACTTACAGATTTCGTAGGCCCACTGGAGAACGACAGAGTACTATGTCCAGTTAGAGCCCTACGATGCTATTTACAGAGAACAGACTCTACTAGAGGATCTAGACGTCTCCTATTTCTATCACTACATCCGGGAGCATCTGCGGACATTACGAAAAATACAGTTGCATCTTGGTTAAGGAAGACGATACACTGGACATACCAACTCGCCATCGATGCTCCTCCCCTATTATCGAAGGCATCATCTCATGAGATTAGAGCTATTGCTACGTCCTGGCCGCTCTGGAAAAACTTATCACTGAACGAGATCGTTCAGACCTGTGCATGGACTGTAAACTCTACCTTCACTGACTATTATCTTAGGGACATGTCTGTACAAACAGACAGGGTGACTACGTTGGGCCCGTTAGCAGTAGCCCAGCGTATAGTCCACTAATTCCATCAAGAAAAGAGGGGGGGGGCGCCGCTCAAGCAAGCAAGATCCAGACAATTCGGTAAGTATAGAAGACATACCATGCCGGAGACGAAGGGACTTCAAGGCATCACGATGGCATCTGATTATCTAGCCAAGTATGCGAGCTACGGTAGGAACAGAGTCCACCTTCTCGCCGCATTACTTGTAATACCTTGAGCTCCCTACGCTTCTATACGACACGGGAATTATCAGGATATTATTGAGCATATTAGATTTACAAAATCAGAACAGGGCGTGCTCCGCTTAATCCAAAAACAAGTCACAAGGCCGGCTACCCAACCTCCTCTGTTGGGAGTCTGGCATTAAAGTGATAACAGGTGAAGATTTGAGACACAAACATTAAACATTTATAAATAATGTTGGTGTTTGTTATCAAATCAAACCTGTTATCAACGTTGATTTGCCCAACCCA